>BJCM01200744.1:0-19774 GCA_018326385.1 Flaveria bidentis
TTAAATAAATAATTTTGTTCTAAAACAAACCATATAAAAATATCATTTTAAAAAATTTTCTTATTACAACTCCCAAGTTTGATTATTTTTTGTTTTTAAAAATATCAATATTTAAAAATAACCTTAATAAATAAATTTCTTTCTTAATTAATTATATATTAAAAATTATTAAAATAATACTATTAGTAATTAAGGTAATTATTTAATAGGAAAGAGAGGCGGGAAAATTTTGGTGAGAATAATTGTGATGTTGACACGTGGCACCACATGTACCCTTTTATTAGAGTAGGAAGGTATTAGTTAAAATAAAATTATATTAAAATAAATTTATATAGAATGTATCGCCGGTGATACAAAAGTACTCGTATCTCTAGCGTATCTATGGTAAAAAAAGAGATAAAACTTGTGCAACGTGGGCGGTGCATCATGGTTTGGCATAATCACATGATGATACATGTTTGTCAAATGATTAATTTCGTAAAAACAAAAGTCTGGTTATTTTCTTTTTATGAAAGACCAACGAATAATTTTTAAACCCGACCACCCGGGTAAACCCACTGACAAAAGGCCACCCACGCCCGTGAACACAGACAACGCCGGTGACCCAGCTTGCCCATCATTCTAAAGGAAAGCTACCACCCAAAGGCTCACTATGATATAACCCTTACTCAATTGAAACAAATTGCACCTAATGAAATTACAACTCATGACCTCGACTTTAAAAAGTCAGAATACCTGTTTCTAAACCAGTTGATCCAGATATATAAATTTGATTAGTCAATTTAATAATTTTCCCAAAATAATCACCCTGACAAGACTAACCGACTTTACAGGTTTTGTAGGTGATGTTTAAAGTCGCTCAATCTTCTCAGAAGGGATACACAACACAAACGGTATACCTTCTCATTTAAGTTTTAAAAGATTTTCTTAAAGCTACACCGCCTTTTAGCACATGATTAGAAACACTTACTCCCTACTTAGAAGACTTATATCCATGCATTCATTTTTCATGCATATGATCTTTACAATAGTTTTGTTTTCCTGCATTACTACATCAAAAACTATTGAGTTGTGTTTAGTTGAAATGAATGAAATAAAATAGAATTGAAAAACTAGTATAATTTTCAAATAAAATTATGTTTGAATGAGTAATAAAATATAAAACACAAGGGCACCTCAAATTTTTTTAGTTATGGGATTTCAAATTTCCTCTCTAAATGAAAATTTTTTAAAATCCTGCAACCAAAAGAATTTGAGGTGAAATATTCCCTTGAGTTTATTTTTAATTGCTCACTCAAACACTATTTTACTTGAAATTTATACTAGTTTCTTATTTCTATTCTATTTCTTCCAACCAAATGCATTCTTGGAGATTTTTTTCTGAACAGCAACCGTTGGTAGATCGTGAATACACTTTTGCACGCCCATCATTAGAAAACTAGCTTACGCTTGAAAATTTAAAAAGCCTAATCAATGGTGTTTACAGAGGAGAACAGAACCTGAGGTAGCGCTTCAAATTATCATTGCAACTAAGTTGCGGGGTTGACCTGTTTAACAAGTTTAATTAAACAGATCAACCCATATAAAATTAGAAATATATGTACACATTGTATACGTATATATTATGTTTATAAGGTCAACTGGACAGTAATTTCCGGCCCATTTAACCATCTTACCATGGGACTTTGTTTTTTTATTTCTTTAAAAGCCTGCTCTCTGTTTTTATTCCTCCATGGATACTTAAGATCCAGCTATCCACATCTACACAAAAATTAAAAATAACAACAATAGTAATAGTAATAATAATAATGAAAATTAAACTCTTGCAATTCATTGGGATGGGATGATTGGATTGTGGGCCTCAATATCAACATGTCTAATTCCAGGAACAATTTCCTGAATTTCCTTCTCAAGCCTATCAACTTCACTCCCTAGAGCAGTAACCACCTCTTCACCTAGAATAATCATATTCATAACTCTAATCAATGCCCAAAGTTCCAATTATTGAATTAAAAACCTGCAAATAATATAATTATAGCTACGTACCGTAGCATGACATGATCTTAAGCATTTCAGCATCGTCTTTCTCCTTT
Source organism: Flaveria bidentis (assembly GCA_018326385.1). Taxonomy (NCBI): domain Eukaryota; kingdom Viridiplantae; phylum Streptophyta; class Magnoliopsida; order Asterales; family Asteraceae; genus Flaveria; species Flaveria bidentis. The sequence continues at coordinate 2,094 of BJCM01200744.1, forward strand.
GCAGCATTGCGGAACTGTGCACATATTGTTTGCAATTTTTTAATCATTATTAGATCAATGATCAGGAGACATGAATTCAAGGGCATAAACAAACTGAGCTGCTCATGAGCTACTTGAAATTGGCTTCCTAAAAACTTAAATCGAGCAAGACTTAAAACGACCCTGGCCAGTGGCCCCTAATTGAAGTTCGGTTAATAAAGGAGCTCATACACTGAGCTTGACTAGGCTTGCAAGCCCATTATGTATATAGATATAGTAATTTATATCTAATATAATACATATATGTAACATAACAAACATTATTACATATAAATATGATAAAAATAACTAAACAATATATATTATTATGTTATATACATATAAAATTATTAATGCAAATATATAAAATAATTAATAAATAATAAATGAGTCGCACCCGAGCCAATCTTAAAAAATTTCTCACAAGCCACATTCAAGCTTTGAATATAGAGCTTGAAACCAGCCAAGCTCAAGCTCTTACACCCTAGACATGATGAATCTTTTTACCTTTTTAGCCCATTCTTCAGGGCCAGTCCTACTAAGATAATTTTGCACCAATACCACCCCATTGAAATCTGCACCATAAAATTTTGATACATTTTAACGAAAACTGCATCACCAAGAAAAGAGAGCAAAAGTTCTAGAGTCTTTTGTTACCTATTTCAGCTTTAAATCTAAAGAAACCAGGCCCAATCACCTCACTTTTGCAATCATATACAGAATCTACAACCTGCAACAGGAACGTGTGGATAAAAGTAGCCTAGTCGCAAGGCATTTACGAAGTTTAATTATTGAGAGCGATATTTACTGGATCATTCTTCAAAAATTCAAGAACCCTTTTCATATCATGATCATCAATTGCTCTACCAATCAATGCGTGCCGATTTCTTTGGATGAGAAATATGGCCACCTGAAACAAAAATTACAATAACAAAAGCAAAGAAATTAAACAATATGAAAGAAGAGATATGGTACAAGACTCAAATAACATATTGATACAAAGAGTTAAGCAATAATGCATTGTGTAATAAGTTGGGTAATTTTAGTAATAAATGTATCCAAAATGGAGGGAATACCTAAAGATGAGTTATTGAGAGCATGAAGTATTAACGTCGTTATAGAAAGTTAGCAGACATTAGTTTCTATATTTATACATTCCATAATGATAAGATCATTGAACAATCTATTTTTATCAGTATATAAACTGAATCTTATGCTGATAGCACAAAGGGGGTGTATAACTTCAGCTAGTAAAAGATATATTGATAATCCAATGATAAAACTTTGTGATGAATAATTAGAAACAAAACTAAACAAACATTACTCTGAAGATTTTAGATTGAAGGATATTAGACTAGGTTATTATTAAGTGAATAGTTTAGAGTTACTTATGTAATATTGTCCTCTATATAAAGGACCCTCTCTTGTAACCCTAAACACACAATTACTCAATACAATTACAATTACAAGGTTTAATTTGGTATCAGATCCAGGAAGGCTCGATCACCGCTGAAACCCTAATCAGGGCGGCCGGCCGCGCCCTGTGCAACCATCCATTACCGATGCTTCTGTTACAATAATCACCACTACCATCTTCACCTTTCATAGGCGAATACAAACCGCCATCGTCTCTTTCCTTTCACATAACCCTAGCAGTCGCAAACCCTAACCCTAGCCGTCACTAAGCTTAACCCTAGCTGCCGCTAAACCCTAATCTTAGTCGCCGCACACCACATACAATCACCGCTGCTCCTTTTCAATTGCATCAACATGATGCTTCACCTTCATTGCCGCTGCTATACAACAGTGGTTCCGCCATACAACGGCAACGCACCTTCATGCAAAAGTTTTAGGTGTGGAGATACACGAGAAGACTCATAGGACAAGAACAATGATAGTTTCAAACTCACATCGCATACAACACGAACACCAGAGAAGAACAATCGGTGCTTCACACATTCGGCAATTGCAACGACAAAGAACAAGACCAATAATTTACTTTACTTATTTTTATTTTTATGTTTTTTAGATTTCAAGCTAAATCTCTCCTGAGCTTAGCTTGCGGGGGAATATTAGACTAGGTTATTATTAGTGAATAGTTTAGAGTTAATTATGTAATATTATTCTCTATACAAAGGACCCTCTCTTGTAACCCTAAACACACAATTACTCAATACAATTACAATTAAAAGGTTTAATTAAGGATGTGTAACAAGTTGCATAAGTTTGAGATTTCAAAACTCAGAATTCAGATTAAAATATGAGAAAGACTAACAAATTACGTATTTACATACCACTCCAAGAAGGTTTCCAACAATGATTGAACCGATGGGATCATAAATGGGATTCCCAGACATTTTTACAGCAACTAATGATGCAGCGGCGATTAAAAGGCCAGTAACTGCAGCACCGTCCTGCATTTTCATTAAATTTAGAAGCATGCTCAGAGACAATATAAGCTTGGATGATGGTTATTAGTTAATTTCACATGATAAATATATGCTGCCTTAGTATTGTTTTCAACATGTTTTGTAGTAATCATTAGTGGCTAGATTAGTAATACTTAAAGCAAGAAGTTTTGACCTCTGTCATGACTGCAACAGATGTTGGATCATGTCCACGCCATACATAGTCTCTCACAGTCATGCCTTCCGCAGCCGCACCTTTTCTGACAGCATCCACCGCCACAACAAGAGAAGCACCTACAAACACCAAAACCCTTGTTTCTTTAAAATTCATTCACACATTTGCATCAAGCAATTAGTCAAAGGTATCAATGTCACCTTCAATAATGAATGAGCCACCAATCACTAAAGCTGCATACATTATATTTTCAGGGGCCTAGAAAGCACACATGTTAGATAAGTGACCGACGCTACTTAATGGTAAACAATAACAACTTGTATAAAGTTACCTGTGCAATCCACAAATTTTGAACTCCATGTACAATTGTGGCACCAGAACCAAGACAAAAGATTCCAACAGCAGAAATTAAAGACCAAACAAATCTTTCTTTGGAATAACCATACCTAACATACATAAAACCACAAAATGCAGATATAATCATGATTTTTTCCATTAAACAAATATTATAACCATTAAAATGATTCTGATTAAGGTTTATACACTACTGAAACTAGAATTAACAGATATAATCAAAGAACCTAGTTCTCACAGCGCAAAGAATGTATGGTATGATGTGTCTGAAAAGATGACAAGATTTATAAATTGCAAAGTGAAATGAAATACTCACGGATGAAGAGCATCTGGAGCGCGCTTTGAACTGTTTAAACCATACAAAAGAAGGGCCTGCAACATCAGTAATTCTTAATTTCACGAAATTAATCCATGCAAAAACTTAGTAAACTAACCAAATAATTACAAAACATAAACATCAGCTGAAATTCACCTGATTTGCAAAATCCGCAACCGAATGCACAACTTCAGCTAGCATCACATGGCTTGAGGTGGCAATCCAGACCCCAAACTTGAGCGAAAACACAAGAAAGTTGCACCATAGAGCTGTGGAAACCGCTCGCTGGCTAGCAGAAAAATCCCCCCCAATTCAAACACAATACACAACCAACAAACAATTAGGTCACAAAACCTTATCAAATCATCTATTCAAATTACAGAACGTAGCATACCTGTGATCATCCACCTCTATCTTCTTAATCTTCTTATGTCTAGTAATATAACCTGCAAAAATCACAACATTTTTGTTTCATAATCCACAATATACACTACTATTCTACAAACATGGAGGTAATTTTAAGTCTGTAACGAGTGCAAAAAAATAACAGTTAAGCTTAATCACAACAATTCAGTTTTCCAATCTACAAAATACAGTACAATTATTCAAACATGAAGCTAAATGTAAGTCTGTAATCAACGAACAGTTAAACTTAATCACAACAATTCAGTTTTCTAATCTACAAAACACACTACAATTCCACAAACATGAAATAATGTAAGTCTGTGATGAGTGTAAACAACGAACAGTTAAACTTAATCACAACAATTCAGTTTTCTAATCTACAAAACACACTACAATTCCACAAACATGAAGGTAACTGTAAGTCTGTAATGAGTGTAAACAACGAACAATTAAACTTCATCACAACAATTCAGTTTTCTAATCTACAAAACACACTACAATTCTACAAACATGAAGGTAACCGTAAGTCTGTAATTAGCGCAAATAACAAACAGCTAAACGCCTAAACTTACTCCGGTGAACAGATAATCTGTAATTAGCGTCATACGGAGTGATAGTCGCCGGAGAAGAATCACGTCGATGTGACGAAAACAGATACGGATAGACGTATGCAATGGAATGATGATCGGAGGAGCGGTGATGACGGCCGGAGTGCGATGACAGGTGGCGGCGGCGGCGGTGGTGGTGGTGTAGGGTTCCGGCGGGGGGGTCGAGAATTCTGGTGAGGAGAGGGGAGATATGGTGGCGATGAAGGTGAGAGAGGAGACGACGGTGGTGGTAGAGTGGCATGAGGTGAGGGTTTTATTGTTGTTGTTGTTGTTGTAGGGTTATTGTGTAATGTGTAGCACCATTGTTGTTCTTCAGGTTGCTAGGGTTTCACCTGAAGATGATTTCAGAGAGGTGTTTAACCATCACACCATCACCATAAATGAACTGAACTGTTGATATGAGAGTATATGACCTTTTCTACACTATCCAACCTTCGTACAAGAATCCAGAAAGAAGGTTAAAGTGACAAGTTTTATAACTTTATAACCGGTGTGAAAATAAAATTCAAGAATCGGTTTATATCGACGTGTTTGAGACGGATATGATATTCGGTTTTACATTAGATTATCTAATACGAATATTATGTGTGAACATCGGATATGAAGTGGTTTTTAGGAAACATAAGAGTATCTTTGATGTATTTACTTACAAACATGATTATGTTGTTCTATAATATTTTTTTTCTGGCGTAAAAGCTTGAGCGGCTCTCATGTCCCCTCGTTGTCTCTCATCCTCCCGTATTTCATTTAAGAGGATTCTTTTACATAAAAATATTTCATTCCTCTGTTAATCACGTGAGCTATTTCGAAATCAAGATATAAAAAATGCATAAAAATAGTATTTAAAAGTTATAAACATATGTAATTAAAATGGTTATAGATGTTATCGAGCATTCAACAATTCAAGTCATTTACTTGTGAGTTCAAATTCAAGTTTCAAGTGATGAAACTCTCATTTGGTAATTTTGAAGCATATTAGGTAGTAAACATGTTTGCGTGATACCCATTAGAAAACCAGTAAACCTAACGAGTAATGACTAATGACAAACATTCAGATGTGAAATTGATTGCAAATACCAATCAATGCCAAAATTATTTCCTAGAACATTGTGATGTTTTGCGATAATTCAATATGACATATGATGCATTTTCAAGATCTCAACATATGTTTGAAACAGATTACAATAACTTGTGCAATGATTCATTAAAGTAATCACAAGCTCTCGACATAATTTTTTTATGTCCTCAAGGTAATTATACATATCAAATGTAACACATCATTAAATAATTATGATTTTTATCTCCAAATGGATATCCAGTTAGTAAGATTCTTCTTTATATGTAAGAGATTAGTTGTTTAAATATTATAAGATGCAAGGGTAAATAGTTAATACGAATGTAAACTAAAATTAAGAAATAGTTATGATTTCTCCAATAGAAAAAAAATCTTCTTCGGCGTATATGAAAAAAAAAATAATCCACTATGTCCACCCTTTACAAGATTTCTTAATCATTTTTTTGTCATATTATTCTTTTAGGTTCTACTTTCTGCTTTTGAATAATCTATTTCGTCTTTGAAAATTAAAAGAAAAAAACTCTTTTAATTCGTGGTCCAAAAAACCTGAGCTTTCACATTTCATTCTTTATCTTTATTCATATGATTATCTTAAAATTCATTACTTCTCTTTTCTTTCAATTAAATAATATATTTTTATTACTTTTTTTCTCTTCTTCACTCATAAAATCATACCACTTCAAAAATATTAAAAAATTTATAAAGGTTAAACAATCAAATTTTAAATTTACAGATAAACAGTAACATTTTCTCTCTTCTCCACTCTCAACCACTCAAAACTATCTCATATAATTTAAGGACTCACACTCGTATAATTGTAAGGCACGGATTGTGAATGTTGTTAGAGAAGCACCAGCGCTTCAAATCATGCCATCAAAAGTAGACTCATGCCATCAAGTGTCAACTAAGAGTAATATTTTATCAATCATTGTAAAATCAGCTGACATAAACATTTTTTTTTTCTAAAAGTCATGTCAAATATATATGTTTCATAAATGTATAAACTAGATGTGCCAAAAATCTCAACTACTTTCCTACCAAATTACAATGATGTAGAAGAACCAGCCACAAATACATAGATATATAATTATATATCTCAAGAATGGGGATGGAACATATCAAGCAATAGTAGAGATCCTAGATCCCCCCGAAACGACCTTCTTTCCTCGCACGTCGTCTAATATGAGGTTCTTGTTCTTCTCGAGGAGAAGAACGAGAGATGATTTTTAGAGGATGGGCTTCGGTGTTAAATACCCACTCATCCAATGATATAACCGAAGGAGGCGAAAATAAAAGATAAAGATATTTCAGTGTTTCTGCAAGAAAGAAGCTTTGCATCATATTGTCCTTCACACCTGTATTAACCTGAAAACATGATATAAAATATATAAACAAAGTATCCCTTAAAAAATTAATAAAAATCGATATTTTGAAATTAGTACTTACATCCTTGAGTCCGACAAATCCCGACTCTACACGGGAATTCTCTTCAAATGCTTGAAATATGTTCCATCCCCATTCTTGATATGTCTTGTTACCAGTCAAACGCCAGAGATAAAATAGTGACTCAACCGTCTCTGGCCGCAATATGTTCCATGATGTGCCCACTTTCATGTCCTATGATATTATTGGTAATATTAGCACATAATGTAAAGTTAATACAATAAAAAAATCTCCCTAAAATAAATAAAAATGAAACTAATCATATAACTAACCTGTCCTGAATTAAAGAAATAGTTTTCTCCAGCCAACTTTGTTGATGTAGACTGATAAAAGTTATAGCATGTGAAAGCAAGCTACATACAAAGAATGGGTGTTGTCAATATCATGTAACGATTGTTAATAGGAGGAAAACTAGTGGGTTAAAATCTTCTTAAAAGTTATAATATCGACATTTATGTTGGACAACCTGTAAAAAAGTTTATTGAAAAATTGCTATCGTTTTACTGAAAGTCTGAAACAATACCTCTTCTGCCAAATTCAAGAATTTTGCGGAATCAGGACCATAATCAGATGACCCTAAAGCTATCATTCCTGGTGCAAAGCAGGCTAACTCATCCATCTGCACACACCAAAAGAAATTACAATCTATAGAGTTTTCACGGGATAAATATTTATATTATTTATTGAAAATTGGGTATCTTGATATTACCTTGTCAATCAGAGAATTTCCTATTTTTTCAGAAATATACGTATAAGATGATGGTGTAGTCTTGCGGACCAAGCTCAATAGACCTTTCATAGATGTCTCCCACATTTCTCTGTTTAGATGTTCCCATTAGAAATTCAGAATCATTTAAAATTATCGAAAGAACATAGTTTGATACTAGTATATATTACCTATAATGTTTCACCTCTTCAGTTTTGTTTCCTTGTATCCAAACTTTAAGTAAATACTCATAAAAACTGCATCCGAAATCAAATTTTGATTGAAATCAAGCCATAAATGCATGAAAAATTAAACTATTAAGGGATAATAGGTACCTGTCCCCCATGGCCCCAAAAGTAATAGTAGAATGTGATACTGTTCCTCTATGGGGATTTAAATAAATTGGGAGCAATCCATCAGCAGGAAAAGTTTTGTTTAGGACTAAAATAACATTCTCTACCTGAAACATCAATTTACAATATTATATTTCTTGACAGGTATAGCAGCTTTATGATATTACAATACATGAAAGTAAGGGGCACAATCATATACCTTTTGTTGATATTTTGGATCTCCAGTCCTTTGTGTTAGTGCAATAAACTCCAGTTGCTCTGTCCCAGAATCTGCCAGAATACTATCACCCTGTGGGAACAAAAGATAACATATGATGAATTGAGAAAAAAAGGTCAAATATGCTCAAATTGAGATGATCATTGATAAAGATTAGAACTTACCCCTGTCCAACCAGCGTTATGTGCATTACCATGAACCAAATTGATAAAATTGTAAGGGATACCAGAAGGTGTATTCCATGCGGGCAACAGCCTATCAGCTATGTCTTTTGCCTTTTCAAGAAAGACTCTATCCCCAGATAAATCATACGCGCTCAGAAGTCCACCTACAACTCTGTTACAAATATTTATATATATAGTTAAAGAAACATTAGATGTCCATCAAATGATAATTATTATATAGGCAACAAACAAAGAAATAAACAGATCATATAAAGTAAAAATAAAAAAAACAATATATTAAACCTTATATCGCAACCTTATGGTCGTCTCAAACACGCTGGCGTCATAGTTTTTATTGAAGTCCAATGAGTTTACTACCCACCTAATAACAGCATAGGTGTAGATGTGTGTTATGTGAAAAATAAAGTGTATGGAATATAAGTGTAAATTAAATGAATATAGAGAATGGTCATACTCTCTAGCCTTTTGAAACTGTTCATCTAGGCCCATTATATATAAAGTATCAAGAGAGTCGATTAAAGTTGCACCAAGACCACCAAAACTATCCACACCATTCTTTGATTGGGGCTAGCCAGACATAAAATATAGAAAATATCAGGCATTGTAAAAACTAACAAACAAACTATTAGAAAATATCATTACCTGAAGCTCATCATGGCCCCAAGCATATTTTTCATACGAGGTCCATGCATGAACCATAGCATCTTTGACTTTTTGTCTTCTTTGAGCCTCTATGGGATCAGTGGGAAGATCTGTCTTAGTTGAATAAGTTCTTTTGGTTTTAGTAGTGGTCTTTTTAACTGAAACACCACCTGAATGCTTTAACTCTTCTAGCTGCATGTAGGAAACACATTTGTAGTCAACTAATGATTAAAGCAAAAATGAAAGGAATTATAGTATTATACAAAGAGAAGTATCAATCATCATTACATATTTGGTCAGAAACAAAATTTTGTCCCGTAATATGTCCCAAAAGGCTGGGAAACTTTAGAAGTTTACCCCTTTTACACATAAAACAAGATTTTACACCACACTTAACATAGTATTTTAGCATACACTGGTCATCTGCTTAAATAGATTGTGAAACTCAAAGTCCAGCTTTGAAATTTGAGCAAAGATATATACTGGGACCTTAAAAATTAGATACAGGAAAACTTCAATACAACCATGAACACAAACACCCCTTCTGTGCAGAAAAAAGATACATACTACTACAAAGAAGATTGCAGCATTCCCTAGTGCGTTACTTCTGATAAAATCTAATTAATACTTAAGAAATGCCAGTAATAAAGAAAAGTGCAAGGTAAAAGGCACCATAAAAAGTTCTAAAAGTCTTATAAGAAGATGGTGAAGCCATTGGGATCTTGAGATAAAATGAAAATAGGGTACCTTAATTTGTAAATTTTCCACTTCTTCTTTCAACATTAAGAGCTCTTCCTGTCAACCAATAGAAATTCATAAATACAGGAAATTGAACAAGTACATTGCATTTCTAATTCTTTCATTTAGGTCTCGAGCCCTAATGTTCAGAAAGCATTCAGGATATCCGTAATAAAATAAATTACAGCTACCAAATATTCAAGCCCCAAATCTTACATTTAAGTCTCAAGCCCTAATTTTCAGAAAGTAGTCAGTTTATTTGTGCATAAAAATGAATCATAGCTACCAATTAATCATATAATAAAAACATGTATCTGTATAAATCTACCAGAACTTATAAAAAAAGGACTGCTTTTGGCACTTTCAGCTGATAAGACTTCAAACAACAAAACAAAGCAAATTTCCACTGTATTATTTCAGCACCTAATATGACACAACAAATCTACCGAATTTCAACTAACATAATCGATCAACTGGCAATCTGACAAGACTCCAAGTTAAAATTCACGGATAACCACCTGTGTTTGACTAATTCTAGTTCGTTAATCCACAAACCCAATTAACCTTAATCTGGAACAACAATGGCGGAAGTTGACTACAGCTAAAACAAAATCATCTGACAACATGTAACGGAACTAGAGTTACTAAAACCGTAAAAGTGAACACACATATGCATACCTCATGTTCCCTAACAAGAGTCTGACGATCCCACACGAACACAGAGATAAACACAAAAGCCATAAATAGCACAGCAAGACTTTTAGGCCTCCTCAAATAGTACGCCGGATTCACGTATTTCCACCGCATCGACGACGATGAAGACGATCTAGTCTTCGCCATTATTCCGTCAATCTCCAACAACTACCTGTTTGTGTGTGTGTGACAGTTGAATGTATGATTCAACAACCGATCAATGGTGTAACAGAATGTTACACATCATAATTGGAATCAGATGGAGTGTGGTGGAAGGATGGATCTGGTTCACCGGAGATTTCTTCCGTTGATTACACGTTGTGTTTATCTTCTGGTAAACGGAGGAAGACGATGAAGAAGAAGAAGATGATGATTATTTAATTGGTGGAAAATTTATTGAAGTTGTTGGAGTTTACGAATTTTTGTATGTTTGCGTTAGATATTATGAGAGTCTTCGTAGCGTGTTTGAAGGGTTTAAGATGATACCCATCTTCGTAGTGATTTTGAAATACAAATATTGACTTATCTGTACTAATTTTGAAATACAAATATCTTTAGAAATTAGACCTGAGTCAATAAATTAACTTATGGTTTCATGATACTAGAAATGTGCTTGCGCAATACGACGAGGTAATATTTTATATACAACACGTGTTTTTAATTTTTGTTAATTTTATAGTAATATTATAAAAATTTATTATATTTTTTCTAAACTAAAAATTAAAACACTAAAAAATGGATTTTGCATGATGACTTGTACTTTTATGCATTAATTTATTGTATCTTATAAAATACATATCGGTTCAGCAAAAAAATTACATCAAAACGTTTAAAAAAATACACATTTACGATTGTAGTATAAAAAAGCTTTAAACATGATAGATTAATATAACATAAATCTTAAAACAAATTAAGTTTTTTTTTTTGTTTATGGTAGATAATGTAAAATTTTATGTAACTTATAACAATTATAAGGTTATTATGTAACTAATTGTAAAGGGTAATATGTAAATAATGTTAAAAATATTGTTTTACCCTTAAAAATAGTTATACCTTATGCATTAAGTGAGATAAGTGTTCTTAATTTAGTGGTATCTTAAAATACCATTCTCATATGTTTTATATATAGTATAGATCATATTGTATAGATAACGGGGTGATGTTTATCTTTTGTAAATGTGTGATGTATGCAAAATAGGTTCAACATAGATGGGTATTTTAGTGTACAAATAAACGGTTGCTCAAAAAGTATTTTGATAAAACAAACTTTAGAGAATGCATAAATCTTGAATAATTTAAACACCAAGTTCAAAAAAATAAGCTGATATGTTTTATGAGATGTTATATGGTTAGACATGTGTTTGCTTTAACATACGTGCATGAGCAGCATATGCAAAGTTCAATATGAATATCTATAAGTTTTTAGCCTGTGTGTAATGGCGGACACACACGATAAACCAAAACCATCAGACTTGTGTACTCGGGGTTTGTTTTGTATCGTAATTTTTTTTAAACGAGTTTTTCATTGCTAAAGTGAGTGTTCATTCATGTTTATTAAACCTGAAATTGATTTCAATGTATAGATGTTGTAAGATGTGTATCTAATTTTTGAGTTGATGTAAATGTTGTACTTACGTTTTTTGTTAATGTAACTCATGTACTAGTTGTGTTTAAGTTTTTGGTTAATGTAACTCGTGTAATAGTTGTACTTAAATGTGACTTTATACCTATTCAAAGACGATGTGTGTTTTTATGAGGATTGAATCTTGCAATTATCTCGTACATTTTGAGTTGTAAAACTGTTGCCATAGAACAATAAGGACAATTGAGTTCATCATAAGTATACCCTCAAAGTTGTGTTAAAATAGTTATTAGATATATCTTTATAATCTAATAAAAGGTATATACAAGGACATGTGATAATAACACATGCATTATCATCACAAAATTTTTATTTATCTCTCTTATTGAATATTTACATTAATCACTAATAATATTATTTGATTATTTGTACATCTAAAATAGTTTTATAAGTAAATTAAAAAAAGATAATATTTTTATTAGTATTTTTTCTAAATAAATGAATTTTATAAAATAAGAGGTTTTTCAAAAAAACATCATACTTTTTTTAAATATATTTTTTATAACGGTTTGTTTTGAAACAAAATGTCCAATTTATATTTGGGAAAAAACAAAGAAAAGTTTACAAAGTTAATATCATTGTTTTATTATTTATAGTACTTAATCATATATTGTTTTTAAAATATATTTTTATAATTAATAAGTTTTACTCAATTAAATAATTTAAAACTACTGATAGTTATTATAAAATAAGATAAAAGTGTTTCTTTGTTCGGTGGATAGCCAAACTTTTAACTTCCTAAACTAGTGAATTACAAAACCATAAAGTGACTTGATGATTGGTAAAAGAGTGGTACTTAGAAATATTAAGTTTGCAATTTGAAAATTCAGATTAAATTATCAGTTAAACAATCAAATAGAAGAAATCTATATGTTTTTCAATTACAAGATAAATCAACGTTCGTGTGATAAGATCGTTTTTCAAGTTTAGTATTTTAAGTATTGTTTATTACAAGTTAGCATATGAAATATTTCAAGTTATAACAAAATTATCCCTCGGTTAGATGGAGCATAACAAATTTTATTAAATGAGCGGCAAAATTACTAAAATACCAGTCAATTCTATTCAAAGATCATCCCCTCCATCTTAGACCTATCATCATCATCTCCACCTCAACCCGCCACCACACAACTACCTCAACACTCAGCCTGCCACCGTCACTGTCCCATCCTCAACCCGTCACCATGTCGCCTTATCCTTTAACCATCATCACCGCCTACACCCTCAACCCATCTCGTAGTATCTCATTCATCATCTTACCATTTTAGTCTTCGCTTAATGTTTAGACACCCACGCCATTGAACTGTCGACTAGCCGCCACCATCATCATAGTCTTTTTGCTTGATTTTTAAACCACCACCACTGTTTGTATTTGGTTAAACAAATAGATTGCTTCAATCTAGTGGATTTCCTCTTTTACTATCTTAATTAGTATTTAATTCTTTCTGTTTGTTATTGGCTAATGGTGACAGAGGGTATGAAGATGGTGGATGATGGTTGAACGATCCACTTTACACAAGTGTGGGCTTATGGCACTCATGAAGTCTTTCTTTAATTTATCATTATGCCCTTGTTTGGTTGTTTTTCTGGACCGAGATCGATAAGTGGAATGAAATTCGTAGAAAATATATTGATCTTTACACCTCAAATCAAAAGGCTTGTCAAGCTCAGTAAAATTTTCTTCAGTTAAACTAAACTCCACTCTTTCTTGTACCAGCCAGATACAAGTAAAATTGTATATCCGTTCACGGCATGTTAAAACGACTCTATCGACACGCCTTTGATCAACAACGGTTCCATCACTCGTATCTTGAAATATGGATTAATTTAAGAGTATTTTGGTTATTCCAAAAAGTTCTAATGGACAAGTTAATGTCCATCCATGTTGGGGGCAAGTTCGTCATAAATTGACATACTTAGCATGCTAACTTGTAATAAATGACTCTTATAAATTAAACCTGAAAAATAATCTTACCACTTGTAAAAATAACCTTACCACATGGACATTTGTGTAAATAACTATTATTATTAAATAAGTAAATAGTAGTATTATTTTTTAATATATTTGTTTTATTATTTATCTAGTTAGTGTGACTAGCGCTATGCAGCAGGGGTTATAAAAATGAAAAGATTTAGTTCTAATGATTTATATGTTAATACTAGCTACTCGAAAAATATTTATATGTGATACACTTATAAAAAGTATAATAGAAAAAATACTATAAAAATAAATACCTCAAAATAGAGAGGAAAAATAACGAATGCGTAAGTGGTGACATAACTCGAATGCTTAAGTCTGGCACTTAAAAAAGTTACAGTAATTAATATAAGTTTGACATAACTTGAATGCTTAAATATAAAATTTTAAAAAGATGTTCAAGTGATTAATGTAAATTTGACATATCTTGATGACTTAATTATAAAGTTTTTAAAAAAGTACAAAATCAATAGGTATCAATTTGGAGAAAAAACAAATAGAAAGGGAGAGAGAGAAAAAAAATGTTATGGTTAGTTTCAAAAAATCCTTACAAGTTTAAATGTAAAATTGTAAAAAAATACTAGTATGTGTTTTTACTAGTTTTGAATAAATAAAATTATTATGATAACATTAAGAAGACCCGCTCCTTCATTAATCATAATTTTTTTCTATTTGTTGTATATGGTAATTGGACATGTATTATCGAGCATCTTTCAGACATGTATTAAATGCTAATATTTTTTGGTATTATTATTATTATTATTATTATTATTGTTATTATTATTATTATATTAATATTTAGTGATTATATGCTTAAGTGTTTAAATAAATACACTTAAAGCAAATAGTATTAAGTTATAAAAATATAAATAATAAGTGTATATGTGTTAATATTAATTTTAAATCATAAGATGACACTTATACTAAATATATATTAAATAACGTATTAACTTGAATAAATTTATTAAATATGGGTAAATTAGCAATTATTGTATTTATCACTTATACCTTATGTTTAAAAAATTATATTAGTTGTCTTGAATTTCGAGTAAAACTACAAGTGTGTTATCATAAAAAAAATTATATAATAGTATATACATATAATATATATATATATATATATAATTTATTAATATCATTAATATTATAAAAGTATTTAATAATTTTATAGTTAAGTATTCAAATATATACTAGAGTTAATTACGCAAATGGTCCATGTGGTTTATTGAAAATAACAGGTTTGGGTACTAAGGATTTTTTTAACAACTATGGGTATTGTGTTTTCAATTTGTAACAAGTTTAGGTATTAACATTAACAGACGTTAATTTTTCAGTTAAATCTAAGGGCATTTTCGTCCTTTTACATTACAGGCACTATTTATGTCATTAATACATAAAGGATTGCTTGTTTAACTTTATATATACATATAGACATATGAATGCATAGAGACACACATACTTCTTATATTCTGAAAGTAATTTCACCACCACCACCGACGACCACCATCCTCGCCGCCCCTACCGCCTGCAACCATCCTCGTCGCTCACACCGCCTGCAACCAACCCCGTCGCCCACACCGCCTGCAACCAACCACGTCGCCCACACCGCCTGCAACCAACCCTGTCGCCCACACCACCATCCCCGCCAGCCCCCACCGTGAGCTACCACCCCCACCAGCTACCACTCTCAGATCCTTGCCGATCCTAATGTTAGGCTTTCAACTCTCACATAAGCAGGCTATGGATTTGCCCCTCATCTCTTGGTGTTGGGTGTTGTAACATCTGCTCATTTTGGAAAATAGAAACCAAAACCCAAATCCGTTTGGGTCAATTTTTGAAAAAATCAAATACGTTAGTTAGAAATTTAATTTATTTTAATCCTTCAAAAATAATAATAATACGATTTATTCAACTTTCATTTATTAAACTAATTCATGGTAATTTCATGATTTATAGAATAAAATTTATATATTCATGATGTTTATTTGTCATTTATGAGTTTTAATAATAAAACTAATATAAATGATTAAAATACAAGATCATTATTTTTACAAATATGTAAGGTATATAAAATGATATTAATATTTATAAGATTTTAAATATTCAATTTAAACAAATAATCAAATTACAAGTTTTTATTAGATTTATAAAGTCTACAAAGATTTAATAAAAAAGTAGTTGTTAAATTAAAATTAAAGTTTTAATAAATTTAAAGTTTAAATTATAATTATTCTTTTATTTATTTAAATTATTTAATTTTATATTTATTCCAATCATAACCCTTTTTAAAAGACTTATAAATCACCATAAACACCATTCATAACCTCCTCCTAACCTCAAGTATAAAAGCAAGGCTTATGCCTCACTTTTTTATTTGCTCATTCTCTAAAAATTTCACTCTCATATCTTTCTTTCATCAATTGCTTATGATCAATTTGAAGAATTTTATTTTACAAGAAATTTCAAGAATTCTTAATAATAAGATAATCTTTTATTGCTTTTATATTATACATTTCAATCATCCTAACATCCAATTATTCTCATGACTTTATGTTCTTACTATTGTTCTTTCTTCTACCAAATCTCTTTTTATTTTAATCATTATCATTTGATCATTAACATATTAATAATCAATAAAATTATAGCAATCACTAACATTCCTAAATCAAGCTAACAACACACTAATATAAACAAAGAATCCTGTTTGCATATGGACGGCTACGCCGCCGCATTCGGTTATTCCACAAGATTATTGTTCTAAATGATGGCTATGCCAAAGTCTTGGAATATTTTTATAACTCAAATGAAGACTAATATACCATATATTGACATAATAAAATGTTCTAACCCGTTTCATGCTTTAACGATTTTAAAAGCGCACATAAGTGCCTTACTACAATTCTGGAAGAATATAATCTTCCTTCAACCGATCATAACTTGTTCATAACAAACTAAATTTGAGTAAACTCAGACTCCAATGTTAAGTTCGTTGAATTACCTTTTCAACGACAGTTTATTCGTCTTCAAACTCAATCGGACGACTCAACAATAACCTTCACAAGATAAGTGTGCATTTCAGCACATTCTGTCTTGTGCTGCTTGTTTGACCTATTTAAAGATCTTTTCATAAAAATGTTTCTGAATTAAAGTTGTCCGGGAGACTTTGAACTAGTCAAATATAAATTTTTAGAATTTTATGAAACTGTTTACTATTTTAAAAACTTCTTTAAACACATACCAAACATTCTATCCAGAATCTAAAATTGGTACAATAATCGTTCTTCAATCTACCTTTCGCTTATTGGCATCCCTAAGCGTACTATCTTCTTGTATTGAATTCCGACCTCAAGTTATTGTTTTTTTATCATTTAGGACATCACGTTTGACTCTTGACATCCAAGCTTTCTTATGTACTCTAGAACCATTACTATACTTGTGAGTCTTCCATGTGTGTTCTCCATGCCTCTTTTTATCTTATTTCACACCTTTTGGGGTGAAACATGTTAACTTTATCAACTTACACTTGTAAACATCTTGATACTTGTAAATGCACATGCAATTCATCTTTACCTTTTTTCATGGTTATTTGTGTTATTGTAAGTCTTATATGAGATATATAATTTGTTTACAATCATTAACTATTGCTAGCCTGACGACGTCTTAGATCTTTGGGCCTGACAAGCCTATTTGGTGCTAAAGCCGATGTATTTCCGGCTCCTGATGAC
>BJCM01200745.1:0-16242 GCA_018326385.1 Flaveria bidentis
TTTAAATTATCAATATAAATCTCTAGTTCAATCGGAAGTCTTCTTTTATCATTTTCATCGAAATCATTCGGGTACAACTCGAATAATCATAGTATTTTTTAAATGTCAAACCCATCAAAATTATCACATAGACTCAAACTACTCAATAAAACAAGTAAGTTGGATGTTATATCGTTAAAATGACTCCCAAACTCTTGTATTTGCATATCTAAAACCTCATTGAAGCAATCATACCAAAAAAGTGTCGATATGTGATATTTGTCTTTTGTCTTGGCTTCTTTGGGAATGTACTCATCATCTATGTTTATCATTTCAAGTTATATTTTTCACAAAAATAGTTAATATTATAAAAGAATTTATGAAACCCTCTATTCTAAATTTCTCAAGTTGACGTTTGGTAGAATAAACCAATGAAACTGCATTCAATAAATTTTGTTCTTTTCTTTGAAGATTATGAGACAACTTGTTTGTGATATCTAGAATATGCGACATCAAATGTAAGCAGAAAAAAAAGTTGTTTTTTTTCATTTCCAATTGAAGTCCATCTGCTTGTTTGACAGGGGGCGATTGCAAAATTGTACAGGGGGCGGTCGAGAATTGAACGTATATATAACATTAAAAAGAAAATTTAGGGTGTCCGCCCCTCTGATGGTTGAAACAAATGAGAAACCGTGTGTTCTTCTTTCAGTGTATATTGTGACTACTATTCAACAAAATAACATTACACATTTTTGATGGAGTTAAAATTTCCTATTTGTCTTGGGTAAAACTATTTCAACTCCACGTGACAGCCTAAAAAGTCCTTCACCACATCGACGTACGTTGCCTCTTTTAAAGACCAGCGTCGGGTATGTCACATAGGTCGAGATTGATGCAATAGTATTGCAATAGATTTACGAGACACTCTCTGATGAACTTCTTGCCCATGTTCTTGTTACTAAGTCAATTGCATACAAAGCATGGAAGAGTATCAAGAAGTTTTTCCTTGAAAATAAAGATTGTGATATGTTGCTTTTTATGCGCGCTTAGCTTTCTTTGCATCGATCTTCTCTCTTGACCTTATACTCAGGGACGGACTACAAGTTTTGTGCTCTACCTTTCTTGTATTTGGACTCTTTTGTGGACTCTTTTGTGTTATATGTTGCTCTCTATGCGTGCTTATCTTTATTTGGACTTGCTATCATTGCCAACTATTGGTCGCTTTATGGCCTTTCTCCATGCTCGCATCCGACACAACCCACTAAGCCCGCCCTTGGCAGCTCAACTGCGCTCGACAGTCCACCAGGCCCAACGACCCTACTTAGTCTGGTCCAACTCATGAAACCTTTGCACCGGACCAAGCTCACCATGTCAAGTTTGATGCATTGGAACCTACTCAACTTGTGGATTCAACTTGCGGATGCTTTTCAAGCAATGACTATGGAACCACCGAACGCTTAATGGTTCTCTAGATTAAAGGGCATCCTCTCACATTACCTTAGGCACGGGTCATCGTATAACATATTCTCTTCGTTCTAGTCATCTTTACTCTTATAATTAAACTAGTACTTATTTTGTTTGTCATTCATGTCAACTTTCGAAACACAAAGTGTACCATTTTCATTTTATTTCCATTACTTGCATGCCTTTTTTCATTATTTGGTGTGATTTGTAAACTTGTTCACTTTTAGCAATAATGGTTTTATATATTACATGGTGATATCGATGACCTTTACATAAATATACATAGATATACCTACTTAAATTTAAATCCAAAGCTTTCACAAAATATCACACAATTTCACTCGATAAACATCTATATAAAGTTTTGCCTCAACACACGATATCCATCTTTGTTTTTATGCCCTAATGCCTCCCAAAGAAATAGTAAATTGGAACGATTAATCCATCAACTCAACGACGTCATGATTCCTTATTCACGCCTCCTTACCTCTCGCAATATGGGTTGAGCGTTTCATACCATAGGCTATTTTCGTAATATCCTTCTAACAATACTTCTCAACTTCATAACACCTACCTTTGCCCTGTATCATTGACACCCTTCCTACGATGGCCTTTGGGTATTTAATTGTGCTTGCAATCCCAAGACTACCACTACTTGCAATCACAAACTTTCTATTTGCATACTCTGTGATTGCCCATCAGCAATTGATAGAACTCAAAGTACAATGTATAATGACAAATCAAGGCATGTACGACGTAGACACAATACGATACGAAAATTACTCTAAACTGAAGTTATCACTATTGACTATGTGAAATCAAAGGATAACATTGTGGATATGTTGACAAAAGACTTAAGCGGAGAGTTAGAGTCAAACTAAGGGACTTTTGAGTCGTGGTATAACCGCTTAAGCCTTTTGTCAACGGAATTATCAACCTTCAAATCAAACAACTCTCCCCTTCCAAAATCTCACCTTACCGCGCTTAATGATTCAAACTAGAGTCGTGGTATAACCGATGAGTATAATGCCCTTTTGGATAAAAATACGTGAGAATTAGTATTGAGACTACCAGATACTCATATAATTCGGTGCATGTGGTTTAATTTTAAACAGAATTTCCCTCTAATGGGAAAATATAAAATGGACCTACTATTTAGGCTATAATATCTTATATAGAGTTTTTTTTCAAAATATACAATTATGTATAGTATTATAATCAAAAAGCATCTTTATTACTTTAAAATTCTTGACACAAATGAAAATTTTTGGAAAAAAATTGCTCAAACCACTAATCTTAAACTCTCAAACCAGCCACTATAATCATCTTGTCTAGTTTGGTTTGTTTAATTATTGTTCAACGTAACACTTGTTAGATTTATGACCAAATTTATCTTTGTTTAATTCCACTAAAAATTAATTGTAAAACTCCTCATTTCCAAAACAAATCCTATATTTTCCCTCTTTTTGTAGGGACTATTGGCCGTCATATGCATGTTTCCTATCAACATCTAGAGATTTTTGGGTTATTATGATGATTTTGTATTTCATAAGTTTTTTACTATGTTTTTTTTCTTTTAACTTACAAAGAAGAATTTGGCGATTTGCTAAACTAGAAATTAAATCTGCTTGATAAGACACATTACAAATTTTGTGACGCGTATTAGAACAGTGCCATTAACATGGCTAAATACATATAAGAAATATATGAAATTGTGACGTTTAGATTCTAAAAATTAAAATATAGATGCCTTACAGTCTGACTTAATAATTGAAAAAAATTAACAGCGAAAAACAAGAAAAGCTAAAAATAAAAAGTAAAACAAAAATACCCAAAAAGAAAAGATATGCACCCTATAGGGACCAAACATGCGCGATATATCAAAATAGAGTTTTAACCAAATTTACCACCATCTACTTTGTTAACAGGGACAATTACATATTTGCCCTTATAAAATAATTTAATTGCATATTTACTGAATTCAAACTTAAAATTGCATATATCCCTTCCTTTAGTTTTTTTAATTCTATCATTATCCATATCACAACCAAAATTGCATGTATTCCCTTTCCTAATGAAAATTTTTCAAATTTTAACTAATTTGGCTTATTTTAATTAAAAATAAATTATAGATCGATAATGTTATCTTTGTCTGCATTTTTTTAGTTTTTTCTTTTTACATTTTTAAATTCATATTCACCCATTTTTAACTTTTTTTTCTTTTTACATTTTTTTAGTTTTTTCTGTATTTTAATCATCTTTTGCTAATGAGTTTTAGTTCTTTCTTAAGAAAATCATTTTTTAATAATTTAATTTGTTTATGTTGAGTCTATTTTTTTATCAAGTTTTTAGAGTAACAATATAAAATGCAATACAAATATCAAACTTTTAATTTGTTACAGAACTTATAAATTATGACAAAAACAATCACAAAAAGTCATGAGTAAAATAGTAATCTTATAATTTATTATTAATAAAATTTCATAATAAGTTAATTTAATATTATTTAATTAAAGAAGGGTTTATATACAATTTTAGTTTTAAGTTGAATAAATATGCAATAAAATAAATTAAGGTAGGAGATATATGCAATTTTGATTTTGATTTGGGTAAATATGTAATTAACAAGGTTTATAAAGGTATATATGCAATTACTCCTTGTTAATAACATTTGAAAGAAGTATTTAAGAAGTAAAAACGTTAATGGTTTTCCATTGACCACTAACAATGGTAAATGAGATAGAGCCCATTGACCACTAACAATGGTGAGAGAGAGTAATTGCTATAAGTATTTACAATTGTACTATAATCTTTTGAATAGTTTATAAATTAAAAAAATCCATTTGATACCTACGTCTTTTAATATCCTTAGTATGCTTAAACCATACACCTCCACTTACATGGCAAGAATCTCTTGAGCAAACAAAGGGTTGAGTGACAATATTTTTTACAGCTTAGTAAGATGGGTTAAATTATTCCAACTTAACACAATAATAAACATTTAATTTATTTATTAGTGGTCTTATGTCTTAATTTATGTGTTTAATTTCTTTTCTTTCCATTTCCTTCCGTTTTGAAAGGAAAGTTAGAAGGAAAAATTATTTAATTTTTTCCTTTCGTTTCTTTCTATTTCCTTCTTTTATGAAACTTAGAAACACAGTTTTTTTTTGTTTCCTTTCATTTCTCTCCTTAGAAAAACTTGGGAACACAACTATTTTTCACTATCTATTCATTTACTTTCATTTATCTCCTTAAATGAGACTCGGGAACAGAGCGTAAGAAGAAAGTGACTACATTATTCCAAAAATAATTTAAAAAAAAAACTCTCTAAAACATTATATAATATAAACACAACCTAATTACTTCTCAGTTGTCACAAAATTCAGTACCCTATGCCTTCATTCTACAAGATGCAAAAATGACCTTTTTGGCCAGAAAATATATGCTGTTCTTGTATCATGTTTGTAGCTGTGGATAGGTACCGGGTCACTGCCCGTTAGAAGGGCGGTTCCTAGAGAAAACAGCACCGACGTTAGAAAATGACCGCCCAAATACACCAGAGTTTGGACTTGTGTCTTCTGATTCAAGTGTTTCTGAACTTTCTTGAAGAGCCTGCAACATATTATCACAAGACTCGAGACTTTAAATCGAGGTTTTTGTTGGTCCTGCTTAAGGGTGTAAAAAAGCCATGACGATTGTTAGGTCCTCGAGCTCAGCTTTTGAAAAGCTCGAATCGAACAAAGCATACACAAGCTTGAGCACGAGTTTCACATATCAAGCTTAACTAGGCTTACAAGCCTAAACATATATGACATAATCAAATGATAATAAATA
Source organism: Flaveria bidentis (assembly GCA_018326385.1). Classification (NCBI taxonomy): domain Eukaryota; kingdom Viridiplantae; phylum Streptophyta; class Magnoliopsida; order Asterales; family Asteraceae; genus Flaveria; species Flaveria bidentis. The sequence continues at coordinate 5,278 of BJCM01200745.1, forward strand.
ATAATCAAGCCGAGCTCGAGTTTGAAACGCTATTCACGACCTAAGCTCGTGCTTAAAACGTAGAGCTCGAAACGAGGCAAGCACAACCTTGGGCCTCAAGCTCAGTTTTGCTCTTTTACACCTGTTGTAGAAGGTTGTGGATCTTGTTTGGTATAAATGAGACAAGAGACCTATTTACTTATGAATGGGTCGAAGGTCAATTCACTTTACGTTTTAGCTAACATGTTTTAACTGTAACAGGTAAGATAGAAAAAAGTGGCTTTTAACATAATAAGTTGATGTTGGCCAATGTGTAATTTAACACATAACACACCCTAAATCATCTTATTCAAAAGTTAGATTACTATTAAAATAAGAGCTATGAAAGAAGAAGTTTGAAGACTTATCTTTAAATTGCACAAAGTCTGAGCACCTTTTTATTACATGTTAAATCCCCCAACTTTGAAAACAAAAGATAAAATCCATGTACTTTATTATTAACATTTGTATATCACAATCCTTTTTTGCATAACTAAATCCTCAGAATTTTGAAAACTTAACAAAAAGAGATTCTTTTGGAATGATTAAAGTCCCTAAACTAGTGACCTTAACTAAAAGGACTTCACCGTAAAGTTCTCTAGGTAATTAATCAAAAGTAAAGTCCAGAGACTTGATTTCAATTCCACAAAAGTCAAGCTTTTTAAACAATTGATCTTTGTAAGCAGATTTGACACACTTCCGTATTTAGTAAAAAGATAAAACAATGAACAAAAGATGTTTTTGGTCACCCTGAACCGGCCCGTACCATAAGTTGCCCGTTCTAACCCGTCACTCGACTCACCCGTTTTGCCACCTCTACACAATAGCAAACAAAGTAAGGTTTAGGAATAACCTTCAAGCCAGAGGCAGAAGCTGAGACAGAACTTCCCAAAGGTCGTTTAGCCTGAAAGAAACAAAGGATTAGGAACCTTGACTCATGTGTTCCTACATGTAGACATGTAGATACTACCATAGCTAGGGGTTGAAAATAAACTGAGATTGATCAAACTTTTACCCTTTGAATTGCGAACATCATCAGTCAAACACAATACACGTGTAGGTGAGCTAAACGAGCCGTATGCTAATCAGAGATGGCGATTTGGACACATTATAAATGGGATTTGGATTGTTTTTGTCTCAAACCAGTTGAATAAAAAAGATTAGATACAAAAAAGAAACGTGTCACAAACGGGCTGAAAGTCACCCGAAGCCTAATCTTAATGTATAGGACTTAAAGATTATTTAACTCAAAATCTCAAATGATTAAGAAGATTATTGTTGTAATAATACTTTGAGTCTTTGACTCTAATCATAATTAATACGTTGATAATTTTAAAAAAAAGGTAGACACAAAAAATAAGTATGTCAAAACACGCCGCCCGGCTGGTTTCAACCCGTATTAAAAAGGACCAGTTTTGAATCGATCACGTTTTAGCCCTTCATTCAACTCACCTGGTCCTCCCATCTTGCTATCTCTACTACTAGTATTAACAAATAAGTGACAAGATACGTACCCCAGGTGAGACACGAGGGGATGATTGTGGCTCTTCTAAATGAACTGGAGGTAAAGATACAGCCTGCAATAAGCCAATAAGAAACAGATGCTAATACGATATATTTTGTATATCTCTTAGCCTCAAAATGTGAAAATAATAAATTATGTGGGAGCCATTACTAAGCCTTTTAAAGGAAAGTTTTATTGTTTCTAGTTTAGCATGACAAGGCAATCATATAAACCTTAAAAGAGGCCTACAATAGTAGATGCTCTTACACGTATAGTAACGAAACATACAAATCAAGGAATCATACGGTTAGAAAAGCCTACCCGTTGTGGGGATGGAAGAGCTGGCCTTGATGAACTAGATGGGTTTGCCTACAAATCAGAATAGACATCACTGAAACAATGGACCAGATTGGGTTGCTTCTTAAATCTCAAACGAGTCAAATGCTAGCTGGAAGGGGTACGAGTCAAGCGCTAGCTAAAAAATAAGAAGAGACATCGCTGGTTGAAAGCCGTTAAAATTGTTTTATCCAAAAATCAAAAGATTATTGAAATAGTGTTGTTTTCCTAACCATAACTAAGACACTGATTATTTATATTAGAACTTTTAAATGACCAAAAGAAATGATTGTGGATCGACACAACCTGGGCCCGATCCATTTCAATTTGCTATAGGTGGCAATTACAACACATGTACTTGTGAATTGATCATTGGGTTGGCTTTAATTACCTCAAACAGGTCAGATAAGGGAAAATATAAAAGTGGAACAGGCGAAACAGGTTAAAAGCCACTTCAAAGTCTACTTTTAATGCATCCGACCTCCCAAATTTTTTTTATTCAATGATGTAGATTATTATTGAAATAATTTGTTTTTAATCAAAACTAACAAGCATTAAAATTTTCTACAAAAAACTAGTTCAATGGGTGAAATAAATGCTTGTGTATCAGTACAGCCTGACTCGGCACATTTCAGCCTAAACCTCTTTTGACCCGACCCTCAACACCTCCCCCACCACCACCTGGGCACACCAAATAAAACCAATCTTGTCACCTGTACATTAAGCTATTATGGAATGACGATGGTACTACTTTGCAATTCATAGGGCAAATTACATTATTCGTCCTTTATGTATGTGATATCTTGCAGATTGTGTCCTTTAACTTCAACAAGTACAAAAAACATCCTTGAAATATCACACTTCTTGTCCTTTCCACTAACACCTCTTAGATTTTCTGTTAAATGAGGTGATAAATGGCTAATTTCCCATTTTTTTTATATTATAATACAAAAGAAAAAAGAATATAAACCCATTTTAACCTAACCCCCACCACACTATTCATCTCCACGCAACCACACTTCAATCTTTTTTCCTTTTGTCCAGTTCCACCAATTTGATTGGAAATGTTGAAAGCCCATTGTAAAAAAATCAATCAGGGGATATGCTGAAAAGGTTTTAGATTGAGTTTCAAGAAGAGAAGGTGTAAAGATTTTTAGCCATGGAGAAACGCTCTGCTTATCAATTCAATCAAAAACCGGAGAACCCAGAAAGACATGATCAGTAGACACGGAGACGTAATTTCAAGTGTTTAAGATCTCTTTAACTCAGCACTGAAGCGAGCTACATATAAATTATTAGTACCAAATTAAGGAAGAAATGAATCGATTTAAAGTGAAAAGAGTGGGATTCAATGTCAGATTTGGTGGATTTGAACAAATTTCTGCAAAAATGAAGTGAGATTTTGACTGGAGATATCAAGTTCATTTTTACTTACTAAACCTTTGTTCTTCTTTTCGTTATAATCAATTCATTGTAATTGCTGTCTTCATTGTCAAATCGTCAATCCGTCCCTTGTTGTCTTAAAAATGCCATTTTGTTCTATATCAGTGATCTAGAACCAGAAGAAAGAAATGCAAAAACACCTATTAGCGCAAGAGAGATTAATATTATTCGTCCTTGTTTAAATGGAAGTCTAAAAGGAGAGTTCAATCTTTTACTCAAGTGGGTGGTGTCAGGGGCTTAAAATTGAGATCAAAGCATGTCTATGGATGGAGAAATCTTCATTTTACTCAAGGGGGTGGTAAATGGAAGCCTAAGAGAGTTCAATTTTTGTAAGGAAAAATGTATAACTTATTCAGATCTCTGCAACTCGTTAAGGGGGTGAAGGACTTGGATCTTCATGGTGAAAGAATAGTGGCTGGAGGAAGAATGGTGGCTGGAGGCAGAAAAAGACGAAGAATGGGGACAAGAAACCCTAAGGGGAATTTTATCCTTTTAGCATTTAGTTCTAAAAAAGTAAAAAATTTTGAAAAGTTAACACCAGTTAGTGTGAAGGACTTAAGGAACATTTTATTGTACTTATTGAAGCTAATAACATGATCTACTTGTTACTCCAAACATAGAGGATGACCCAATTCATATATCAATATACCATACCTGAATGCGTTCCGCAGATGCCTGATTTTCCAAGGTTATTGCAGTACGTAGCAACCTTGCAACTCCTAGATTTGTGTCATCCTGTTTCCATTCAATCCTACTCAACTTGGTCTCCTGTTGAAAAGATAGTTTACCAGTATATATAAGTTGACCATCTTACAAAGAAACAATATTAGTTGAAAGTCAATAGGTGATGTAAATATATCACACCAGGGTATAAACTGCATCGTGTACTTTTTGAACATCTAAAGCAATCACTTCTGTATTTCCTCGTAGAGAAGAAACCTGTGGTTTAATAACGAAAGTTACATAAACTTGATATCAACTAGACAGTTATAACGCAAGAGAACTATATTATATTCAGTCTGGACAAACCTCTTCTTTTGTAGATGCAGTAATTTCTGCAAACTCATTTAAACTACAATCGACGCGATCGATTCTTGAAGATAGATGCCGCTTGGTAGCCTAAAAGACAAAAAAAAAATAAAACAACTTATTAATTAGTAAAACGGAAGTTAGAACCAGCACATAATGAAGGTACAAGTAAATGAGGTGATTTATGCACAACATAGAAGTGATTCATACACAAGAAATAATTGTTGTTTGACTAGTGTACCCATACATCATGATAAAAAACATAATTGAACTGTTTAAGAAGTAAGAGAAAAAAATTCAGTCTACAATTATTTCTTGTGCACGAATCACTTTTCTCATGTAGAAATCACCTCCGTAGTAAAAATATATTAAGTTCTCCTAATCTCCTACAACCATTGCTGAGAGTCAAACTCCTCTTAGAATACAGAAGGTGATTAAGGGAATAAACTAGTTCGAGTTGAAACAGGTCATGTTTCTTAGGAGTCAAAAGAGTTGAATTGGGCCAGTGAACAATTTTTGTCCATTTCATAAACACTTGAATAAGTAATGTGCTAATTATTATAAAAAACAATAGTATCCTTAAATTTGAAAGGAAAAAAAACATTTATGAGGTGGCAGCACTAAAGATATGCTTTGTACAACTGTCACCCGCTTGAACCATTCGACGCATTTGACCCGCTCCCCTTTTAGTTACTTTTTTTTATTATTAAAATTCACCTATTTAAGATAAAACAAACCTATATATAAGTATACTGGTTGAAATTTCCACACCAACATACAAATAAAAGACAAGTTTGGAACAGAAGACTTACCGCGAGTGAAGAGTAAACATTGTCAAGCTTCTTAGCTACAGCATTGGTTGCATCAGATAAACTACGCTTTGTAGCAAACATCATATCAGGAAGTTTCCAACCCTAAGAACAAATATAACTATTGATTAATAATATTATTAGGTGCAAGAGAACAAATGGAAAAACAAAAACTAATAGACTTATTGTACAGAGCTTCTTCAAAAGACTGGAGTTGGTAGCTACAACAAACATAAAAGAAACTGTAACTTAAATGCATTACCATAGAACTATACCCAACTTCTTGAACTTCAAATAGCGAATTAGTTTAGATAAATCAATAAGGTTATGAAGCATTTAATCATACCAAACGTGTGAAATCTATATAGACAAAACAGTAACAGTGTCTACAAAATGATATGGATGCTGAGTTGCCATACATACCTTCCACCAAGCATAGCCATATCCTACTACAACAACAATGACAACAAGCCCATATTTTCGGCTACCTGCATATAAATATATAACCATACCATATTAAAGTGACACTAGTGAAAAAGTACAGACAGAAATTCAACAAATCAGCATTCATAAATCTCGTTTCACTTATAGCACTGATAATGTGCAGGAAGATCCTTTCACAGAATTATAAACTTATGGCTTAAGCTTTCCATTAAATGTAGATAATAAGTAGCTAACTGAAAGATCATAATCTACACAATAAATATGTCATATATCAATAAATTTGTGATACATCAACTTAATGAAACTTCAATTGGTATATACTACGTATAACTAGAGGTTTCAGAAATAGCATTATATAACAAAGCTTTCTTTTGAATTTTACCTACAATGACTAAGTTTCTTAAATACATATCTCCACTATTGTATGGTCATCTCATGATATAAAAGAAATGCCCCCAACTTTAGTAACAATGTCTTGTAACACAAAGAATAGAATCACAAGTGTAAAAACTATAAATGCATACATTTGATAAATCCTCAAAGCAAATAAACAAAAAATAAAATAAAAAATAGGAAATACATAATAAAGAAAACACAACAACAACCGTACCCGGTAAAATACTACATATAGCAAGGCTATCAGTAGGGTCTAGGGAGGGTGGGATATAAGCAAACCTTAACTCTATCATAGGGAATAAAGAGGCTACTTTTAGAGAGATCCCGACTCCGAATGAATAACAGGCAGACACAATACTAGAGATATAGAAACCAAATAACAACCACTAATGTAAAGGTCCATGAGAGGATAAGTAGCAAGTAGCAACAAATACAATATCTTATAACTACACATAGACATAATTATGGTAAGACTGTAAAATGCAAAGCCAACTTAAAATTTAAGGTAATCTACGCGACTACGCTCAAGACAAAGCTAAGACATTTGTACACTCATTTGAAAATCCTTAACCTTAGGGTATGTTTGGTATGTGGTAATGGAATGGACGAAGGAATTGAATGAATAAGAGAATGGAATGGATAAGAGAATGAAGTGAATCATTACATTTCATTGTTCTGTTTGGTTGCCCTTTAGTAATAAATGAATCATAAATTTGTTTTATTTGTTAGGTATAAAAATCGAAACAATGAAGTGTAAAAGTAGTAATGATGGTGATGGCGAGCGGAGGTCGTGGCCGGAGGTGGTTTCCGGCGGCAGTGGTGGCCGGCGGTGGTTTCCGACGGCTGTTTCCGGCGGTGGTTGCCGGCTGCGGTGGTGGCTGGCGGTGGTTTCCAGTGGCCGGCGGGGGTGGTGGCCAACGGTGGTTTCCGGTGGCGTGGTGGCCGACGGCAGTTTCCAGTGGCGGTGGTTTCCGGTGACGGTGGTGGCCAGCGGTGGTTTCCAGTGGTGGTGGTGGCTGGCAGTGGTTTTCGTTGGCGGCAGTTTCCGGCAGCAGTGGTGGCCGACGACGGCGGTTTCTGGCGACAGTGGTGGCTGGCGGTGGTTTTCGACGGTGGTGGTGGCCGGAGGTGGTTTCCGGAGGCAGCAGTGGCCTTAGGTGGTTTCTTGCGATGTCGGTGGTGGCCTTCGAAGGTGGTTTCTTGCGATGGCGGTGGTGGCCTTCGGAGGTGGTTTCTTGCGCTGGTGGTTCCCGGCGGCGACGGTGGCCTTCGGAGGTGGTTTTCGGCAGGGGTTTCCGGCGCCGGCCGTGGCCGGTGGTGGTGGCCTTCAGTGGTTTCTGGTGGCGGCGGCGGTGGCGGTATGGAATGAAAAAAAAGAAGGGGGAGTGGATGGAATGAAAGTGAGGGAATGGAATCAACTAGGTAATGGTTCATTCCATTACCTCCACCAACCAAACATGTCATTATTCATTCACCCTCAATGATTCATTCCATTTCGTCCCTCATTCCTGCATACCAAACGCTACCTTAGTCCTATGTTCCACGAACTACTCTCATGAACCATGTCCTAAGAGAGGTGCAACTCTAGTATGAACTTAAAAATTATAAAAATAAAAAAACAAACAAATATGAAGTGTGAACTAAAAATATATATATTCCCTCAAACATAAACTTGTTGTAAATACATGAAAGTGACAATAACCAAATCTTTAACAAGATACCTGAACTAGTAGAAGTCACAATGGTAACGTGTCTATTTGATGCTAGGAGTTGAAGCTCCTGCCTTAGGCTGTTGACCTGTTACATATCATGCAACATCTTAATAGCTTAATGCCCAATAGTTTACCAAAAAATATGAATAAAAGGAAACAATATTTTGATACAAACATAGTTTAGAAAAAATTAATAACCTGTGCCATCAATGAGTCATTGCGTGGTTTAGGACTTGAACTAGCTTTCTCATCTTGATTAATTAGTTTGATTACCTGTAAGGACAAATCAGAACACATTAACTGACAAGATAATGTGGAGGTTATTGTGGTACAGGAATATATTATATATACTACAAAAAGCAACTTAATGTTGTCAATTAACGGAGTCACCATCTATAGTTCTATACTAATTGGGTAACGACGGCAACCGTGCCAACTGTTAAAGAACAACGGCGGGAAAAGCAACTTACCGTTGTCAATTAACGGAGTCACCATCTACACTAATTGTGTAACGACGGCAACCGTGCCAACCGTTAAAGAACAACGGCGGCAACAAGAACTCATAATAGAACGGAGACGGTTATTAAACCGATTCATAACACCTTTTCGTTGTGTATATCAAAAATTGTTCAAGTGGAACATCAGTCGATCAAAGGTCATACAAAAACTAGAAACAAAAAATCGTTTCCAGATCGTATGAACTTAGAAACAAAAATCAAATTGGTTCGTTTGGAACAAAATCAAACATATCGGTTTCATATGATCAAACACATAAGGGTTCGTATGAAATCAATCGAACCCAAACAAAACCCAGGTTGAACAAATCGAAGACGATGAGCCTGAAATCGAAACCGATGTTTGACAAATCGAAACTTTACAGCGAAACAACTCAACTCCATAAAACAAAAATCAAACCCACTTTAAATCAATTCACCTAAGATCAAAACCATTAGTTGATCAGAGATCTATCATCGCCTTAACTTTCTGCAATACAAAAATTTATAGAAATCAACGGAGATGATGACAAACACCTATGGATGATGATCGTTCATCGTAATTAAATAAACGAAAGTATATAACAAATGAAGATGATGAAGATGCATGAGAGACGAAAGAGCACCGATCAAGATGCAAAACTGTAAAAATGAAAATGAAATTGAGTTTTATGGTAGATTTTTGTTTTTCAGATTTCAATTTGCCTCTTAAAATAATATGTTTGCATTTATTATGTAATTTTACGTATCTGTTTATATTTTTTTTATAAAGAGTGTAAAAAACCTCGAAATTTATACAATCAAATATTAAGGACTTACATACTTAGATCACAAAAAATATATATATATATAATTTCATATTGTTATTTACATAAGTAAGCATGTAAAATGTTGATTTTATTTAAATATAAACCGCGATTATTTCTAAATGTTTACAACGATATAATCTTGCTTTATGCTAAATTTTTATAAGAATCACACAATCCTTTTACATGTTTAGGGTTGAGGATTCAAATCCCAACATAGGTAACTTCGTTGATTTAGGAGAAGTTAAAAAGGAGTAGACTAGGAGCTAGTAAAAACACTAAACATACTATGCTAAGTATATTTAACAATTTTGATGTTATGACGCAATTTGCACCATTTTTATTTATAATTTTGCATATCTTCACTCTTAAAATGTTTAGTAACTACATTTAACCCAATCACAATTCCCGTCACAACGTGCGACAATGCCAACTAGTTTTATATATGATGCATGGAGTAAACTAGCAAAAAGATCGGTTACCTTCGAAGCACCAGACAATAAATCACCAACACCAGGAATGTGTCCTTCTTTTGCAAGAACTGAGCCAACAAGACCTACGAACAATCATATGATACATTTGATTAACCAGTATGTGCTGACTTGGATTACATTATATCTACAATGGAACAAATGGTCATAAACTTAGGGTGAAATGGTTTATTTTTTATCCCCAACGGAACAAACGGCATACATATATATACAGGCAATTAGGCATACAAATTTAACATATAGATAAACACTAAAGTGGTCCCGCACAGAAAGAAAACCTAAATTCAAATTCCTACGGCTAGAAGCCCTACTAACTCTACAGGCCTACCTACAACTACCGGCACACTTATAAGTAAGATGCCTAGGGCTAATGGCATACTAATAACTAAAGGCACACCTAAAGGACCGGCATTTATACCTACAAGTAAAGGCAACCAAACATGCTCCATACTATACTAGTACCTTGCCCGTATTAACCCATTGCCCATATTGGCCCACCCCCTAATCTTGACACCCATACACCAATTTTACTCAAGTACCGGCAACCATGATGACTGGCCTAATATCTGAATGAGAAAATTTGAATATAAAATATTGAGCCTCTATGGACATTAAGCTTGTATGCATCAAACTAAGGTCAAAGATGTCAAGATTTGATTCACAATTTCATATAGGGCAATAGGTATTTACTGTGCAAACTGCTATTGCACATAATAGTACTGCAACTAATCATACTAACCCTATAATTCAACTGTTTCGCCACCCAATTTCAAGCAAAACACCCAAATCAAGCTAAAACCCTAACAGTCGCAAAACCGCAAAAGAACCAAATTCAATCTCTCTGCTCTAACCCTACTGTATCCAATGAACACTCAACGAAGACGACACACGATTGATCAAATAACCACCATTCAAAATTAGCTTTTTTGTAACTGATTAACATCAAATCAAACCACAAAGAAGATCGAATCAAAAGCTCGATAAATTGATTTAGGTTAACACTTAACGACGTAATGATGAACAATTAACAACACATACCTGCACCGATGATTATTGTGAGCTTCCCTAGAGGAAGAGCCATCGTCGAATGAATCAATTTGAAGCGATTATTTGATTTGTGTCATACGAATTTTTGTAATCTTTTTTTATATCAACGAGAAATTGGTGAACTTCGAGAACAACATATGCGATATGTGGAGTACTTCAATATCACGCAAATATGAAATATCCTACGCATCTTAGACTAGAATTGTACAAAAAATCCGGTTCGGGAACCGGTTCGGCCAAAAAAACCGGAACCGGTTTGAGACCCAAACCGGTTTGGCCCAAACCGGTTTCAAACCGGCCCCGAACCGCCGGTTCTTAAGCGGTTTTCTCATTCCACACTACAAACCGGTTTCAACCCGAACCGGTCTTCAAACCGGTTTTCAAACCGGTTCCAAACCGGTTTCCAAACCGGTTCCAAACCGGTTTCCAAACCGGT
>BJCM01200746.1:0-11308 GCA_018326385.1 Flaveria bidentis
TCTTCGGAAGAAATCTGTCTTCATAGGTTGAGGCTTCGGAAGACTTTGTCTCTGAAGCTTCAGAAGACTTCATGTTTGGCTTCGGAAGATATTGGTCTTGGCTTCGGAAGATTTCACACTTAGAGTATTTCTTATTGCTGGTGTGAGAACTTCCGAAGCTTCTACTTCAGTACTCATGTGCATGCATGCAGAAGGACTTTGGGTGTTTGGTTGCTTCAGCCTCTTCATAATTCTCTGCAGGAAATTTATCACCTTTACAAGCACATGAGTTTCAAGCAATGGGACTTAGGTTATGGCAACTAACTCATAACAAACACCATAATCCAGTCCCCAAAATCATATCCCAACATGTTCAAGTCTAATTCTAGTAGGCTAAACAACATAAAACATGCACATAACATAATCATAACCATAAATCATCCCAACATACACCCACCCATATTCACACACACACACATACATACGGGTAGACACACCCAACATCATAAAAACATTTTAGATTGCATTTCTAGTCCAAAAATCAATTTCTAGAACTCACCTTTGAAAACTTTCAGGTAGAATTCTTCAAACCTGAATGCAATATGAGTTCAACCGCCTAAAAACCCACCAAAAACACACAAACAACCCACAAAAAACATATAAGCACATACCCAAGGCTAAAACCAACCAAGAACACTTCAAAACAAGGAATTCATACCTTGAATTTGACTACTACTTCTTTCTTCTTTAAAAACCCGAAGCTTCTGCTCTGTCTCTCTCTAAAACCGTAGAAAAAATGATGTGTAGGGTGTTATGGGCAACCATAACACATTTTGTACAAAATATAATATATTATTTTGTACTTTCACATTTAACCCCTCAGCTTCGGTTTTATTGCATTTCCTTCTTTCCCTTCACTTTTATTCTTTATTTCTCAACTTTTAAAAATTCTAGGTGTTACAAGTCCACCCCCTTATATAGGTTTCATCCCAGAAACCTATCATTCCTCAAACAGACATGGGTAATGTTGTCTCATCTCTTTTTAGTCATCCTACGTAGACTCGAATCCCTTTTTATGCTTCCATTGTACTCGCATTAAGGGAACCACTTTATTCCGTAACCTCTTTTCTTTCCGATTAATGATCGCCACTAGTTGCTCCACATAATTGAGCCGCTCGTCTACCTCAATGTCCTCTAGTGGTATAACCATATCTTAATCAGCTAAACACTTCTGCAGATGAGATACATGGAATGTCAGGTGAATGTCACTTAACTCATCGGGTAGTTCCAACCTATATGCCTCCTCTCCTACTTGAGCAATGATTTGGAAAGGCCATATGTACCTCAGGCTCAACTTTCCTTGCTTTTTGAATCAAATGATACCATTCCAAGGTGCAACCTTCAACATAACCTTATCACCCTCCTTGAACTCAATCGCTCTATATCTCTTGTCGGCATATGACTTTTGTCTATTTTTGGCTGCCTTCATAAAGGCCTTGATCTTTTCTAGTTTCTCAGTCATAGCCTCAATCACTTTAATGCTCCCTAACTCTTTCTAACCAATGGCACCCCAACAAACGGGTATTCTACATCTCCTATTGTATAGCATCTCATAAGGGGGCATACCAATGTTGGCATGATAACTGTTATTGTATGAGAATTCTGCCAACGGTAAGTGGTCGTCCCAACTTCCTCCAAAATCAATGACACATGCCTGAAGCATATCTTCTAGCGTCTGAATGGTTCTTTCTGACTGATCATCCGTCTGTGGATGATAAGTTGTGCTAATATGTAACCTCATCTCCATCGCATCATGAAATCTCTTTCAAAACTTAGATGTAAACCGAGTGTCACGGTCAGACACAATAGACACTGGCACACCACGACGAGTTAAAATCTCTTTGATAAAAAAAATCCACTAAACTTTCGGATGAATACGTCTCATAGATCGGTAGGAAGTGAGCACTCTTCATCAAAAGATCAACTATCATCCATATGGCATTGTACCCTCTAGCGGTATATGGTAGCTTCATAATGAAGTCCATGGTGATGTGCTCCCACTTCCACTCAAGTATATCCAAAGGTTGGATCTTTCCATATGGGTTCTCATGCTCTGCATTCACTTGCAAGCAAGTAAGGCACTTACTCACATACTTTGTTACGTCGTGCTTCATACCCGCCACCAATAGTCTTTCTTCATATCCTGATACATTTTTGTAGCACTGGGATGAATGGAGTATCGAGTCTTATGAGCCTCGTCCATGATCTTCCCATGTAGATCCCCATAAAAAGGAATCCACATTCTTATGAATTGGGTTCTAACACCAAGAGTGTATTCTCCTAACTCCGTGACTATACCTCTCATTCTTTCAGAGTTAAGGCAATCTTCTTTTAACGCTCGTCTTGAAACTCATTGACCTGCTTCATCACATTGGAGGTCATAACCAATTGATAAGCTTTCACCTGAATTAGTTCAGGCCTCTCCTTTTGGCTAAGGGCATCCACCACTACATTGGTTTTGCTCGGATAGTAAAGGATCTTGCAATCATAATCCTTTATTAGTTCCAACTATTGCCTCTTCCTCATATGCAAATCTTTATGCGCAAAAAAGTATTTCAAGCTCTTGTGGTCCGTGAAAATGGTGCACTTCTTCCCGTATAGGTAGTGCCTTCAAATTTTTAACGCGAAGAACAACTGCTAGCTCCAAGTCATGCGTAGGGTAATTAACCTCATGAACCTTCAATTGTCAGGATGCGTAAGCTATAACCTTTCCTCACTGCATCAACATGCAGCCCAACCCTGAGTAAGAAGCATCTGAGTAGACCACTAAATCCTTGCTTCCTTTGGGTAATGACAAGATAGGAGCTTGAGTCAACCTTGTCTTTAACTCTTCAAAAGCCTTCTATTACTCTTGACCCGATACAAACTTCACATCCTTACGACGAATGTGAAATGATTGTTCATAGCTCATGAAATTAATTAAGTTGAAATAATAATAGATGTCATTTCTATTAAATAATACCAATCAAATAATGGATTACAATACAATAAAGATTCAAACAACATAATAAAGTCTTTTATTAAACTACGTCCAAATCCTATATGAGCATGAAAAAATCCTCTAAAATGCATCCTGAAACATGTTAAAAAATATGGTCAACATATGATGTTGGTGAATTCCCATGAATTTGTACATACATAAATAAACAACTTTTAAGAAACAATTCAAGTCATAGGTTAAGAAATAATGCAAGAATATATAGATAATATAATGATACAATCAAACCTTGACAAAATAATGCCCACAATAAGATATACGATTAGCTAAGTGTACTTGATTCCTATGATGAACAAGAATACGCCATCAGGAGCTGACAATAATCTCATCTTTAGCACCAAATAGGCTTGTCAAACCCATAGATCTATGACGTCGCTAGGCTAGCAATAGTTAATGATTTCTCTTTCAAGATGACTATCATATAATGCTCTTTGTTATCTCAAATAACCATGACAAAGTTTATAAGATGATTTGCACATGAATTACAAGTATTAAGATATTTTACAAGTTAACATGCTTCACCTGAAAAAGTGTGAAATAAAAATGAAAACTAGGTATGGAAAACTCACATTGTATAATGATGGTTGTAGAGTACATAAGAAAGTTTGGATGTTCAAGAGTCAAAGGTGATGTACTAAAGGATAAAAAGAAACAATAACTTCAGGTTGGAACTCATTACAAGAAGTTAGGACATTTAGAGAATGCCAAAAAATAAAATGTAGATTAAAAATGATTATTGCATCAATATTAGATTCTGGACATAATATTTGGTATGTGTTTGAATAGGTTTTAAAAATAGCAAGTGATTTCATAAAATTATATAAAAATTACAATTGACTAGTTTAGAGTTTTCCAGACAAATTTCATTTAGAAACATTTTTATGAAAAAATCTTTAAATAGGTCAAAATAATAGCACAAGATAGAAGGTGCTAAAATGAACACTTATCTTGTGAAGGCTATTGTTGAGTTGTTAGATTGACTTTGAAGAGGTATAAACTATTGTTAAAAGTGCAATTTAATGAACTTAATATTGGGGTCTATTTTTACTAAAATTTAGTTTGTTATGACCAAGTTATAGTTAATTGAAGTCAGACTATATTCTACCAAATATATAGTAAGGCACTTATGTGCACTTCTAAAATTGCTAAAGCATTAAACGGGTTAGAACAAATTTATAATATCGATATATGGTATATTAGACTTCATTTGAGTTATAAAAAATATTTTAAGACTTTAGCTTAACCATCATTTAGAAAAGAATCTTGTGGAATAACCGAATGCGGCGGCATAGTTGTTCATATGCAAACGGGATTTTTTATTTATGTTAACGTGTTCTTAGCTTGATTTAGGAATATTAGTGATTGTCATAAGGTTTGTGAAAGTTATAAGGTTAATGGTCAAATGGTAATGATTAAAACTAAAATAGATTTAGTAGAAGAAAAAAATAAAAGTAATAACATACAATCATGTGAACAATTGGATGTTAGGATAATTGAAACAATATAGAAATACATAATATAAAAGCAATATAAGATTATCTTAGTATTAAAAATTTTCTTGTAAAAAAATTCTTGAAATTGATCAAAACCAATAGATGAAAGAAAAATATGTGAGTGAGATTTTTGGAGAATGAGCAAATAAAAAGTGTGGCCTAAAGCTTGCTTTTATAGTTGAGGTTAGGAGGGGGTTATGAATAGTGTTAATGGTGAGTTACAAGTTGTTAGATCTAGGAACTATAGGACTAGATCATTTTGTATAGGCTTAGAACTTTAATCAATATTTGTAATGTACAATTGTAAATCATTATTATGTCATATGCATTATATAGATAGGTTAACCCATATGTGTATTGATCTATGTATGATTGTAGGAACAAACATAATTCTTGGTCAATTACTGAAATTGACTAAGCGTAAGAAACATTTACAGATGAACATTTTTGTTCTTCCGTAGATATGTTTCTTACAAAATCAATCATCTGAAGATCTTCTGCGGATGAACAACCAACTCTAAAGTTAGAAGTGAAGATTCCTACGGAAGAACAAAGTACCTTCGGAAGAACAAGACTCCTTCGGAAGAACAAACATCCACGGAAGACCATATTCCTGCGGAGTCCAAACACTTGTATTTTATAATACAAGTTTTACAAGTCAACAAGACAGTTGTGCGAATCCCAAGAGATCTGGTGTTTCCTTAACAAAAACACACGTGCCTATATATATGGATCCTAGGTTTCACATCAAAAGAGATGGCGACGACGGCAAGAAGTCTCACAATCACAAACAACCAAACATCAAATCACATAAACACAAACCCTAGCAGCCGTCATATCAACATCAATACATTCAAACTAATTTTATTTCATTCATTGTTTATTCATCTGTAATCATTAACATATTTTAATAAAATACATTTGAATTAAATATTTTTGTTTGTTTATTAATTGTGTTCTTCTCATTGTGTTCGTCTAATCATTAATCATTATTGTTGATATTGAATTTATAAAAACAATTAAACAAAGTTAATGTTGATTCCGCAAACATTAACTTGATGCCAAATTAACACTGATAATTCCTGATTGCGATCCTTGGATTCACAGGTGTTAACAGAGCTAAGTGCTCATTGATTAAGATCAATTGATCAATCAGTGTTAATTCATTTAATTGTTTGCTTGTTTCACTAGATTTCTTAGTCTTTGCCAATCAGATCTATTTTTTCTAAGCAAATCGTTTTGTGTGATTTAATAAAAACAGTGAATTGTCTCTCAGCAAGCACTGTTACATTTCTTGATTAACTTGGGTCAATATTCAAATAAATTGAATAGTAGATCTAGGTTATTTATTAACATTCATTTATTATTCATATTAAATTGAAAAAATACATTGACAAAATCCTTAATTTGATATATAATTAACATTGAAAGGATTGACTGATTTGTGACCATAACTGCTTATTTATTATAATTGAAGTTTTGTCACTAAATAGTTCATTTCTTAAAAGATACTTTATAATAGTTAAAATCTTAGATCTTAACTAAACATGAGTAACTTTGGTGGATCATCATACCAACCTCCAAAGTTGGAAACAAAAGCAGACCTTAAATCCTAGAAAATCAAGTTCATGAATCATGTTAATTATACAGATTCTGACTTATGGGTTTCAATAACTGAAGGTCCTTATATTCCACCCACTCTCGGGCTGGATTATAATGACAACAATCAACCCATAAGTACAAAAGATCTGTCACCTGATGATGTTAAGAAGATTAAAGTTGATATTAAAGCATATAACTTGATTAGTATGGCTTTACCTGAAGAAATATTAATCAGGTGTGAGAATTACAAAACAGCAAATTCCTTGTGGAAGATTCTTCATACACTCTATGAAGGGAGTGATGAAATTAGAAGCATTAGGAAGGACACCCTTCAGTCATAATATGAAAAATTTCATCATATTGAGGGTAAATCAATTCCTCAACAACTCCATAGATTTATGCAACTAGTTACACAGGTGAATATCTTGGAGTTCAAATACACAAATAAGGAACTAAACAAGAAGATGCTTCATACTTTACCAGAAAGTTGGAAGCAAACTATGTCCATGTTCAAGAACATAATTGATCTCAAAGCAACTGGTTTAGATACACCAGTAGCTAAAGTTGAGGCTCTTGAAATGGATGAGAAATAAAGAAAGAAGAGTGTGAGAACTCATGTGTCACCATATCACTTTAAAGAAACAAAAAGTGCCGGAAGTACCTTTATTTACAAAAATGATGGTGATAACTCTTGTACTTTGAGTGAAGATGAAGAGGAAGTAAGTTTCTATGCATCAAAGCCTTCTAAGAAATCTTCTCAAAGTAAGTCAAGAAAAGAGAAAAGAAGAACTGATGATCTAAAAGATATATCATCAGCAAAGTATTCATCAAATAATAATCAAACAGAGTCCATCACTGTCATTCTGGACTCTGAAGAACAAAAAGCAGCTTTTGCAGCTTTCAGCTAAAGTTTTCAAGCTTAACTTGGCAGCTTATTAACCTCTGCCAACATTTGCCAGCAGGACTTGGAAGAACTACATCTAGATGTAGTAGAGGAGATGGACCTACAATATCAAATGGCAATGATTGCTTATAGAGCCAAACAATATCCGAGGAGAAATAAGAATTTGGCTGTTGCAAGTAAATCATCAAAGATTAGTGTTGATAAGTCAAAGGTGAGATGCTTCAAGTGCAATCTCTATGGACACTTTTCTAGGGAATGCAATCAACAATCAAATCCTGAGTCAGCACAACATCAGTAACATCAGTCTCAGCAAACATCATCATCACAAAGACCTTTTAGGCAACCACAACCTACAAACTCATCCCCACTAGCCACTAATACATCAACAGGAACAAGTAACTCCAAATAAACTAGGCTGATCATTCTTCAAGATGGAACTTGGGACTGGAGTATGTATGAGAAGGAAGTATTGGGTGGCCTATATTATTGCATCATTCTTCAACTCAAGTGAAGATGGGTGAGCAGATGGGACCTCTTGTTCTTTAGTACCACATCTAGGTTGTCTTATGGGCTCATAAGAGTGTGGTGGAACAATTTCATTGGTCCTCAACCCTCCTTTGTTTTGATAACAAATTTTGGAGTGGGAGGATCATACAATAATAGCTTGGAAGTTTTGCTCAGAAATGGCATAATTCCTAGCTTGAGCCTTAGCAGTGACAAGCTGGGCTTAAGCCTCAGACATTTTGGATATCAAATCCTTTATTTGAGTCTTATAGTTTGTATGTTAGTATTTTAACAAGGACACAGTTTTCTCCAACTCTTTAATTTTCCTTTGATAGTCAGATTCAGCCCTTTTAAAATCAGATTTTAGAACATCTAGAGACTTAATATAGGATTTAATCTCCATATTGTAGTCCTGATACAATTTAACCTTAGCAATACATGAAGGAGTATATAGATGTTCTCATACCTTATTGTCATATGTTCCTACCATGAGTGCTTGAGCAGGAGTCACATCCTGTACCATAAAGCTCCAGTCAACTTCTTAAGCCATTGCAGTTGTCTTTGTTGACTTTCATTCCCTTGCAAAATGACCAAGTTGGTTACAGTTGTAACGTTTGGCCTTGGTTTTGTCAAACCCAATTTGTTGTTGGTTGGGTTCTAGGGAAATTGCCTTCTAGTTCTCTTGAAGAACTTCTTTTCTCTGTAGGTTAAAAGAGCCATTTGTTGGACAATGTCCACATATTCTACATCATCTGGACTGAAGCACTCTAGATCATCATAGCAGTACTAAAAATCACTAGAGTGTCCATTTCTTGAGACAAAGGCACAGTTGTCCTGAAAGGAACTATGTCAAGCTTGTTGAGACCTTGGAGTCTCAAGAAATGTAATGTATGGTTCAGATGAGCAGGATGACTACTGGGTGTATGTTAGGTACTATTGAGGTTGTGTGGGTCCTAAGCCTTTAGCAACCATCAAAGCGTTACTAGCAGGAAGACTCAGGGGTCTACTTGTCTGATGGTTTCTCTTACTCTCCATCTCCAAACAGTATCCATCAAGGATACCGTAGAGTTCAGTCATGGTGAGAGTGTTCAAATTTTCTGTCCTCTTGATACAGACACATTAGAACGTCCACTCATTTCGGAGTGCATTCATGAATTTTTTTGTGAGGTCTCTAAGTTCAGGAGTAATTCCCACAGACTAAAAGGAAGAAATGAGGTCCATGTACCTGAAGTTTTGCTAGCTGAGAGTCTCTCTAGTAATGTAGGTGAAGTTCTCAAACTGCTGCTTCAATGAGTCCTTCTTGGAGTCATTGGAGCTAAAGTACATTTGAGCAAGTGCATCAAATAGTTCTTTGGCTGACTTGCAATGCTCAAACCCTACCATGATGGAGTTGGGTATTGCAGTCATAAGAATAGTCATTGCGTTGTTGTCAATGTCCATCTTTTTTTGGTCCTCATCAGAGTAGTCTTCAACAGACTTTTCTATCATGGCCTTGTTTCCACCAGGTGCAACCACCTTGGGTTTATACGGGCCATTTACAATAGACTACCACATCTTGCTATCTTGATATCTGATGAAGCCTTCCATGTGTCTGCTCCATGACCTGAAGTTTTCAGGGGTAATGATGGGAGCTTTAGTCATGGTTCCCATCTCTACTTCAGACTTGTTGAGGGCCATTTTGAATGTGGGGTAAGGAGGAGTGAAAAATAGGTTGATTTGGATGGTAAGATCTCACAATCAAGAGCCTAAGAAGCTCTGATACCAATTGCAGGATCGGTTTTTGTCACATAACACTTGGTTTTTCTCTCAAACTCACTTATACTACACTCAGATCAGATGAAGCAGAGTCTCTCTTAAGAGTTGATAATAATATAATAAGTAACAATAAACACAAGAAGATAATTTTCAAGGTACTTGCATATATTGCTTCTCAACTCAAAAGTATTACAAGACTCGTACAAGCATATTACATGAATTACAATAAGAAACTATATATAATACTACCTACAACCGAATATACTTTGATACCACCTGGAATCCTCTAACTAAAGCAAATACAATAAATCTATAGTTTAAGGTATCTAAGATAATGTCTTATCTAAGATATGGTAGTCATGACATGTCCATGACTTATCTTTTGTCACCAACTAAAGTTGGCAACTGTGCTAACTAATAAAGGTGAACAATGGAATAAAGTATGGTCAACTACATGGCTTTTGAGAAAATGCCATGCAGTATCTCAGAGGTCCACAGCGGAGTGTCAGAGACACCATACTTATCTCCACTGGTTCATAGTAGTGTCTTCCGAAGGGTAGTTGGCTACGGAAGAACAAATTCTTTCGAAGTCACTTATACTTCGCAAGAGGCTACTTTTCTGAGGCTTAAGGGCTTCTTCTTTTCTTCATACTTAGGAAGTTGTCTTCTAATCTTTTCTTCTCAGACTTGATCTTCAGAAGTGAGCACTTGGACTTCGGAAGTAGAGTTTGTCTTCGGAAGTTAATCTTCCACTTTCTCTTAGAAAGAACTCTATTTCCTTCGGAAGTTCCACATTTAGCTTCGGAAGCCTTTTATTAGATGCACCAAAATAGTCTAAGTGATTTGGTTTTGGTTGCACCATCCTTCTTCTGGATCCAACAGTTGTCCACTGTGTCAATATGGGAACCCATTTCTCTAAAGAAGATGCCTTTAGAAGCCATCTACACTATGAGCCAGATGAAGAACCATGAGAGAAGATGCCTGATGCAAATGACTTTGTCAACATGATAAAGGCCATTTTTGATCCATCTCAGGCAGAACCTTTTATTCCTCCATAAGACCCAGCAGAATCTTCCCAACCTCAACCACCATCAAGCCCTTGAAGAACATAGGCTGTATAATCCTTAGGGGTAGTATTGTTAGACCCTGAAAGGATCATACATGCCAACTCAAGTGGTGTATTGATGGTTGTTCTGCTAGAAATCCAACAAGTCCAAGAACAAATACGGATGAAGAATCTACAAAGAAGAAGACAAGTGTCGGCTAACCGCATTTGTACATACGGAAGATATAGAAAAAATGTTGACAAGTATTTGTTCTTCGGCATTAACAAATGCTGGTAGTCGGAAACAAATGCTAACAAGTATTTATACATCCGCATTAACTAATGTGGATTCCCGACAACAAATGCGCATATGTGTTTGTTCATCCGCATTTGTCAATGCTAATGACCAAACACTAATGCTGAAGACAAAGAAGAAATGCTGATCAAGATCAACACATCTGCATTAGTCAATGCGGATGAACAAAAGAAATGCTGATGAAGACTTAGAATAGTTCTCTGATGTATAGGTTAGGGGTAGTTTAGTCATTTTGTAAAAGGCATCTTGTCAGCCTATAAATAGAATAGAAAACCTCGTATGTGAGGTGACTGTTGATAGATATTCTAGACAATTAGAATCTCCTGTTTACAAGGTGTCTTGTTCTGTTTAATGCTCTTACTATAAGCATTCATTGTAACCGATTACCTTCATTAATACAAGCACCATTTATGAGTATTTCTTGCATTCAATGTTCCTTGATTATTTAATTCCACCTTACAATTATTGACTCAATCATCATATGTTGGACCAAAAGAACCAATGAGCCAGATCAAAAAAACCTTTAAGTCCCACAGACATCACAAAGTCTGAAGACGAAGTCTGAAGACGAAGTCTGAAGACGAAGTCTAAAGACAAAAGCTGAAGACGAAGTCTGAAGATAGTCTAAAGATCAAGTTCAGAAGTTGTCATA
>BJCM01200748.1:0-27432 GCA_018326385.1 Flaveria bidentis
GCAATATGCGAATGAATGAAACATACATGAAAGCTGCTTTATATAGGCAGCATAATAACTGAAAAACAACTGAAATCCTACAATTGTGGATCACATAAACTTATTCAATCTTAACCTAACGTAAACATAAGGAAGCAGTAAACGAGCCTTGAATATCGGATGAGAGCCTTGAATATCGGACGACCAACAACCTACAAGTGCACGAGGGGTTTGAATCATATTTCAACACAGGTAACTTCAAATTTGAATATTTGTTGAAATTTTCCTGATCAGAATCACAATCCAAATGGATTTTACGTCGAGACCCTTGAGACCAATCTGCAACCCTCCATTCATCAATAGATTTGGGTTCAAACCCCTTCAAACATTCACAAACTGGGGAGTTGTCAATGTTGCAACTCCCAAATGGCCCACACTCAGCGTATTGATCACATATA
The DNA here is from genome assembly GCA_018326385.1 of Flaveria bidentis. Lineage (NCBI taxonomy): Eukaryota > Viridiplantae > Streptophyta > Magnoliopsida > Asterales > Asteraceae > Flaveria > Flaveria bidentis. The sequence continues at coordinate 438 of BJCM01200748.1, forward strand.
TCGTTTGCGGGGACCAAATAAAGGTCCCAATCATTTTTGCTCTAAACGACCACTTGGTTGTAACACCAGCCTCGTATATACCGAAGTATTTATAAGATTACATTGATAGTAAATTTCTTTTTCATTAAGAACAAATGTGAAGTTGTAAATCGTGTTGGGTCTCAAATTAAATGCCCCACTAAACCTGATCCCGTTCCATGGCCCGGCCCGGAACATTATTTTCTGGCTGTCCCTTAGGATCAGCTGAGTGTATCAAGAAGTTGAGCGATCGGGTTTCTAATTACTGATGTGACTGATGAGTTCCCCGCTGACCATATGACATCGCCCGTGGTGTTTCGGAGTACTAAAACTCCCTGATGGGTGAGAGCTAGCTCGCCCGAGGTATCTGTGAGTGGTGCGTTCCGGTTGGCTACCCATACAACGGTTCGTTTCGATATTTTCTTGTACCAAATACCGACATAATGATTGTTGTTACCCGGGGTAAAGAAGCCAAGCTCGAAGGTTTCTTGTGGGGAAACTATGGTCTCATTATATCTTACAGTTTGGTTTGCAGATATGGTTGTGTGCAGCATGGGTATAAGTTATTGATGCATGAAGTACAAGAAGGAAGCCAAAGATCAAGTTGCTCTTGTTCATTCTTCTTAATTTCCTCCACCAATATATTGATCAGCGACACATACTTTTAATATATTACAAATACAAACATTTTGAGTTCTGAAAACTAAAAGACAATAAACTTCATTTTAGATAGGTCAACAAATTAAATGTCTATTTTTGTAAGGTTGTCACAGCTGGAAGGTAGTCTCGCTTACGTAAATGTCATGTAGTTTCTTTCTTTTGGAAAGTATTACTCTTTCATTTTCAGCCATTCATAGTTATTACTAATAAAAGCGAGAAGTGAACTAGGGGCGGGTCAAGAGAATTCACTCACATAGTCATGTATTACCAGAATTTATATGTAAACGCTTTGTATTTTCTATCATGACTTAGAAGCTCATGATTATAGTTGGCAGAGAATATATATAAGGTCTGTTTGGTATGAGATAATAAAATAGACGAAATAATGGAATAAATAAAATAATCTAATGGATAAAATAATAAATGAATCATTCATTACATTACATTATCATGTTTAGTGATGGGTTCTATGCAATTTTCTTTTATAAAAATATATGAATTTTATTTTCAAATAAATATATAACCATTTGTAGTAGTTTATATTTGCTTCGTGTATGTTCATTGTAATTTGCTCTTATTTATTAGCCTTTATTTGTGTTATTTTGTGTTAGTTGATGTTTGTTACATTTGATAAAATGTTCATTTCTTTAACTAATGAACGTTAAACAACAAATCTTGTTCTGTAAATTTTCTTTAACAATTTTTTTCTTAATAAGTGACAATAAGAGTTGATAAAATAAAACAATATTCCCTTTCAAAGGAAAAAAAGTATATGTTTAAATAAAAAAGGGCTAGATATTAGCCTACCTATTTTTCTCCACATAATATATACCAGATTTAATTTATACGAACTTTTGATAGGCGATGTTTTTAATATTCATAAGTGAATATAAAATGCTTTCATATTAATATTGCACAGTTTTAATGGAGGAAATAAGAGTAATCCAGACCAACTTGATTCTTCGCTTCCTATTTGTGTTTTATGCGTCGATAACTTGTACTTTTGCTGCAGACACTATATTTGCAAACCAAACTGTTAGATATAATGAAACCATCGTTTCGTCACAAGAAACCTTCGAACTTGGTTTCTTTACGCCTGGTAACTCCAACCATTATGTTGGAATTTGGTACAAGAAAATATCGAAACAAACCGTTGTATGGGTAGCCAACAGGAACATGCCACTCACCGATACCTTAGGCGAGCTAACTCTCACCAGTCAGGGAGTTCTAATCCTGCAAAACACCACCACAGGCGATGTCATATGGTCGTCAGTGAACTCATCAGCCACAAACTTACGAAATCCAGTCGCTCAACTTCTAGATACGGGCAACGTTATAATATATGAGAAAGATGATGACATTAATCAAGAAAATAATCTCATATGGCAAAGTTTCGACTTTCTGACGGACACTTTACTTCCCGGAGTGAAGCTAGGCTGGAACTTGGTTACGATGAACGAGAGACACTTAACCTCGTGGAAATCCGAGAATGATCCCACTTCTGGTGAGTATTTTTATTTGATTGACACCAGAGGTTACCCTCAGAGCATCATAAAAGAAGGCAAGGAAGTAAAGTTTCGGGGAGGCCCTTGGAACGGACTCAGGTATACTGGGAGTCCTAATATGAGACCGAATTGGTTTTACAACTTCACCTTTGTTCTTAATCAGAGAGAAATATACTACCAATATAATCTTGTAAACACTTCAGTTATTACGAGGTTGGTGTTACAACCAACTGGTCGTTTAGAGCGCTTGTTATGGATTGATAGCAAACAAGAATTGAATGTTTTTTTATCCAGACTAAGTGATCGTTGTGATCAATATGCGGAGTGTGGTCCATTTAGTATGTGCAACATTGACAAGTCCCCAATTTGTGAGTGTTTGAAGGGGTTTGAACCCACATCTCCTGATCAATGGATGATTACAGATTGGTCACAAGGCTGTCGTCATGCAATCCCTTTGGATTGTGACCCTAGAGAGGGGTTCAACGAATATACAAACTTGAAGTTACCCGACACACAAGGGTCATGGTACAACCAGACCATGACCCTTGTAGAATGTGAGAAGATGTGTAAAAGCAATTGTTCGTGTACTGCTTACACGAATTCAAATATCTTAGGGGCTGGGAGTGGTTGCTTGCTATGGTTCGGTAACCTCACTGATATCAGAACTTTTGTTGGAAATGGGGACACTCTTTATATACGATTGTCAGCTTCCGAGTTAGGTATTATATATATAATTAATTTTATAATCAGTACTTATTTCATATTTGTATGTCTAAATGTCACTTTAATTATTAAGTAAGTCATTACGTTTTAATACAGACTCAATAGGAAACGGTAGACTCTCAACTGTAGAAAGAAGAGTTCGAGTTATTGTCCCTATAGCATCTGTGGTTTTGGTCATACTTATGTCCATATGCTTATTTTATTGTTTTAATAGGAAGAAGCAACAACAACAAGGTATGAAGCTTGAAAACTATCCTCTAGTTAATTTGAATCGGTCGGCTTAAGTTATGTTTTATGTTTAAAGTGTTTCTAGTTAGCCACCCTACATTATTTATGATCCGGACAAAAAAATCTATGGTAACATAAACATGGTACAAATATATCTTGCCACTTATAATAGTTCTTTTAGAAGGATGTGGTGATTATACATTTCACAGGGACACCCGAGTTTGGACATAGTCCTGAAAATACAACTGTTGATGAAGATCTAGAACTACCACTATTTGGCGTGTCTACATTACATAAAGCTACAAACAACTTTTCAATTAACAACAAACTTGGAGAGGGTGGCTTTGGACCTGTTTACAAGGTATTCTATGACTTCATGGCCTTCAATATATGTACTACATGTAAGATGTTTCTTAACGCGACTTAAAAAACATAATTAAAGCACATTAACTATTAAGAATACGTGGGATCTAAGTTGCTTGAGGACAAGTCACAAGATGATTAAGAATGAGAAATGAAATAAGATGTCAAACATGCAAGCTTTGAAGATGCATAGAAGGCTTTTGGTGTCGTAATTACCTTAAAAGTTATGTTTCAGGGTGTACTAGAAGACGGGAAAGAGATAGCAGTGAAGCAGCTAGCCAAAACATCCACTCAAGGACTTCATGAGTTCAAGAATGAAGTCATCTCAATATCTAAACTACAACATCACAATCTAGTCAAGCTCTTGGGTTGTTGCATAGACGGAGCTGAAAAGATGCTAGTTTATGAATACATGTCAAACAAAGGCCTTGATTCCTTCATATTTGGTAAATGAATTAATAATGGGAAACTAGGAAATATATCAAATAAACAAATATGTAATTTGAATTTAAAGTATTTACAGATAAAACTCAAAGCCAACTCCTTGATTGGCCTTCACGTTACCATATTATCAATGGAATTGCTCGTGGACTTCTTTATCTTCACTAGGATTCTCGACTTAGAATCATACATAGAGATCTCAAAGTCAGCAATATTTTGCTTGACACCAATATGAACCCAAAAATATCAGATTTTGGCATGGCTAGAACATTTGGAGGAAATCAGGTCGAGGCAAACACTAACAAAGTGGTTGGAACATAGTAAGATTCATCTACCATAACCTTATCCTAGTTTAATTATTGAATCATGTGTAATAACTTTGATTTCTCACGATGGCTACATGGCCCCAGAGTATGCAGGAGATGGTATCTTCTCTATAAAATCAGACGTATATAGCTTCGGCGTAATAGTGCTAGAAATTGTGTGTAGGGAGAAGAATAGAGGATTTATCTTCATAGAACATTGCAACAACCTTATTGGATATGTAAGTTTGGCCTAGTAGTTTTGTAATTGCTAATTGTATCGAGGGAAGGCTAAAACGCTAACCAATTTATAAACATTTTGTAATCTCACCCCATAAAAAGCTAACCTGAGAACTTCCTGATAGATTGAGAATATATATAGCTACTTGTTTAAGTTCTTTGTTCTTGACAGACATGGGGACTTCATAATGAAGGAAAATCCTTGCAATTAGTTGCTAAGTGCCTAGGTGAATCAATCAACGTGTCTCAGGTTCTGCGATCAATCCACATTGGTTTGTTGTGTGTTCAACGCCACCCAGAAGATAAACCAACTATGACTTCTGTGATTGTGATGTTAGGTAGTGAGGGTCCATTGCCTTCACCCAAAGAACTAGTGAGGTAAAACATTCTCATAGGGGGTGGTGAAATTAATTTTTTTAAGGGGGGGTGAACTTCATATTTATATAAAAATTTACATAATTAGACCAAAATGTTACACTATCGGATTAAAATTTAACATTACTGATGAAAATAAAATAAGAGAGTGTGGTCTCCACTATCCTCCGCTAGTGCTGGTAATTAGTGAGGTAAAACATCATAATACCTTGTTCCTTGATAATCAGAATAAACTTAGATAAGATATGAATAGCATGCATGTTAAGTCTTAAATTGAACTATTTTTAATTAAGTACAACTTTTGCAAACTAAGTTTTTTCCTTATATATGGTATTCTTTTTTTAAGAATGAAGCTTTCATTATCGACCATTCAACATTGAAATGCACAATTCATTATTAGTTCATATAAGTTTTTTCCTTGAATATGGTGTTCTTTTTTTTAAGAATGAAGCTTTCATTATCTACCATTCAACACTAAAATGCATAGTTCATTATTAGTTCCATACGAGCTTAAGGATTTAGTAGTATCTTGCTTTGCTTTTCCAACATAATAACATGGTTGTTTAGGGGAAGGCAATGGGCCATCACTCCCCAACATCAGGATCATAGAAGTCATTCTATCTTCTCGATTTCGTTGAATTGATTGTAGAACTTGAGGTTGATTGAGTCACCTAAGCACTTAGCAAAGTTTTCATATGATTATTAGCTTTCTGTTGGTGTAAATTATGATATTCATCTCAAATAAAAAATATAAAATTTTTGTACCCTTTTATAAAATCTAGAATTAAAAATTAACAGGATCAAACTTACATACCCAATAAGGTTGTCGCTATGTTGGTTTTGGATGAACCCTCTAATTTCTTCCCCACACAATTTTTAGCACTATTACGCTAAAGCTATATACGTTTGATTTTATCAAAAGATACCATTTCTAGTATACTCCGACGCCATGTATCCAATGTTAGGAATCAATATTAATATAAGTGATTCACTAGATAATTTAAATTGACGTTAAGGTACATGAAATATTAGTGTCTTTGAAATCTATGTGTATGATCCTGAGAATCCATATAGAAGTTCAAGAGCAATTCCATTGATAATGTAGTAGCGAGCAGGCGAATCAAGGAGGTGGCTTTGAGTTGTATCTACAAATAATTTGAATTCAGTTTACATGTTTGTTGATTTGAGACATTTCCTAGTTTTTATTTATTAATTATATATATTATTAATACAAGATGTCTGTTAATACATGAATATTTTAGATTCTTTTAATTTGGTCCCCCTTGAGTTCCAGAGAGCTTCAAATTTACCCTTCCGCGAGATCATAATCCAAATGGATTGTACGTACGTCGATACCCTTGAGACCAATCTGCATTCCTCCATTGATCAACAGATTTGGGTTCAAACCACAGGAGGGCTTACATTAAGTTGAGGGGTAACCGACCTCTGCTATCCCTCAATTTTTTACGAGTAGTGTAAAAAGGTTACGGTTTTGTGTAAAATTTTTTTTACTGTTTTACGTACCCTTGAAAAAATATTACGTTATCCTTAAATTTTTCTTAAACTCAACAAAACTTAATAGAAAGTTTTAAATTTTATAAATAACATTACATTTTATGAAAACATAAATAACTAATATGCCCAAAATACCTAATAATTAATATAATAACAATTAAAAAGCACAAAATTAAAATAAGCACAAAAAACATTAATACAACTTACAAACCCCAACTAATTAGCTCAAATACCTACAACTCAATCAAACATAAAACTTAAAATAATAAAAAAACCATCCATCGTCCCATACCCCCATCAACACTTCGTCCCTTCTCACAGACCATAGCCAGTCATTCACCATCCACCCACTACACTGATCACCCCAAGTCTCCATTGTTGACCGTCCGACTAACCACTGTCGTACTGCCACCTACCGTGGCAACCCTTGACACCACCCACGTGTAATCTTTTACTAATTCACCGCCCACCTCAAGGTTACATTTATCGGTTTTTTTCTCTTTACACTATGAAATTAAAGATTTAGGGTTTATGTTGTTCAATTTCAAATATATAACTGTTATTTGTTATAAAAGATAATTGTTATTTGGTTCAATATTTTATGTGTAGTATATTATGCAATTAGATATGTGAAATAGAGTAAAGATGAATTAGAGATTTGATATTGAAATTAGGTATTTAAATTGTGTTATTTCAAAGTGTAATTTGTAATCTTATTGTGTTATTTGTTATAAAATTATGGACATGAAAGATGAAAAAGCAAGTTCTTATTGGCAATTTTTTCAAAAGATAATTTCAAAAGTAGAATATTGTTTCTAATAATGATGATGCTATTAGGCTGACAATTCCTTCGATACCAAATGAATTTGATTCTAAAGATCTTCATTCAGACCCCTTTATTTATATAAATGTACGGTAAAAAAATGGGTTGTTTATGATTCATAATGAAATCATTCATCGGCTTACTTTTGGTGTGTTTATGAAATATGCATACATGATGTTCACTTTGGTTTTTAAGTTTGGTAAAATAACAAATACACAAGTATAAGTTCAAAGTGTGCATTTAGATAAACTTGAAGGACTGAAAACAAAAATTGCTAGAGGAAAATAAAAGTACGCATAGTATACTTGTAATAACATGCATAAATGATGTTCACTTGGTTTTTAATTTCAAAGTGTAGTATAATTAATTTGAGTGGCTATAGACAAAACTTTTACTAGAGGACCAAAAAACACTATGCATTAAAAGTTTGTAAAACTTGCATACATGATGTCCACTTTGGTTTTTATGGTCAATGTTTTCTAGATATTATGCTACGATACCAATCAAACATTAATGTTGCATGTCCACTTGCAATATAATTCATGATTTTAACAACACCACGTCAATGTTCAACCCAAATGCCGGTCCATCTCATGTGTGTTCTCAATTAATGTAGCAAGAAGATAAACGAACCTCAAATCTAAGTATCTATTTGTATGTTTACTTTATTATTATTAGTCATATATCAATACTTGTAAATAAAGATAACTCATAAAATATCATTTCAAATAAAATATACTAAATCATTAGTTGATGAAAATAAAGCAGAATTCCAAATCTCAATGGAGAGAGCAGCCATACTTCTGCTTTCCTTAGTTTTTCTTCACAAAACCTTTGCTTCTGAACTTGACACCATTTCAAATTCAAGGTTTCTCACAGATGGAGACACCTTGGTCTCGGCTGCCGGAGTCTTCGAACTTGGATTTTTTCAGCCAGGTGGCTCGGAGAACACATATCTTGGTATGTGGTACAAGAAAACCACTGATAGAACGGTGGTGTGGGTCGCAAACAGAGACCGCGCGCTCCCTGGTGCATCACAGATCGTGTTAAAGATCGTTGATCGAGGAATTCTCGGCCTCTTTGCCAATACCAGCATGGTTTGGTCATCTAACACAACAACATCAGGAAATATTAATGCAACTGCAAAGCTTCAAGACAATGGAAATTTAGTTGTCGTTGATCAGCACGAGAAGGTTGTATGGCAAAGTTTTGATTACCCGACCGATACTCTTCTACCGGGCATGAAGTTAGGGAGAGATTACTTGAGGGTCAAGGAATGGCATCTATCATCATGGAAGAGTAGTCAAGATCCAGCTCTAGGTGAAACGACATGGGGCGCCGACACACTCGGTTATCCTGAAAACAAACTAAGGCAAGGGTCCTTAATCAAATTTCGGGGTGGACCATGGAGTAATCAACGGTTTCCTGGGGTTTCTGTATTTAGCAAGAGCTTAACCTTTAGATATGATGTAGTTATTAACCAAAGTGAGGTGTCTTTTGCTTATAATCTTGAAGACAATTCTATCTTATCAAGAGTTACTTTGAATTCTTCTGCTCTTGATAGTTGGGCATTGGTAGAATACTCTAGAGGGTGGCAGCGTGTCGTGTCATTTCCAAGAAGTGACTGCGATATATACAACATCTGTAATTCTTATGGAACCTGCAGCATCAATATGATCCAACAGTCATGCACTTGCTTAGATGAGAAGAGGTTTGTGCCCAAAAACCCAAAGGCTTGGGACACAGCTGATTGGTCTGGTGGTTGTATTAGGCGAACACCGTTGGAATGCAAAAATGGATCAGCAGGGTTTGTCAAGTACTCGAATGTAAAATTGCCAGACACAGAGAATACATGGTTTAACATGAACATGAAACTTGAAGAATGTGGTACAAAGTGCTTAAAGAATTGTTCATGTATGGCTTATGCAAATCCCGATAAGAGTCGAAACATTTGCTTGCTTTGGTTTAGTGACCTTCTTGACATTCAAGTGTTACCCGAAGACACTGGTGGTCGTGATATCTTTGTAAGGATGGCTTCATCAGAATTAGGTAATATGTGTAGTTTTATAATCTCCATTACAATATATTATGATATATCTACTCTATGATCTAATAGGTTCGTCTAGTGTTGTATCGATGTTGGGTTAATTGTGTTTCGTTCACCGGTCGCGGGTCAGTGGGTAAATGGGTCACTAAACAACCAACAGGGTATGGACTTGGTCCACGTTTGACCAAGTTTTATGGATGTGATCATGTGAACGTGGGATTATTTCTTCACATGTATGTGAACCATATTAATAGTAGTAGTTTGTTTATTTTATATATAAAGGCATGTAATATTGTTGATTTAATGGAAGTACTAGTTCAAGCATAGTACAATACGTGAGTGTTTGTTGTACGTGTGGGTTCTAGGAGGGGCCTGATCAACCAACATAAGGGACTTCCACTTTTTAGCATTATCTTTTAATGCTTAAAAAATAACTTTTGTTGCAATGTTAATATGGTACAGATTCTCAATCAATTTCCAAAAATGAGGGAGGATCACACACTAAAATCATCTTATTTGTGCTCATTCCGGGGGTTCTTCTCATAGGCTTGATCGTCGTCACATGGTTTTGTTATGCACGTAACAAAAGGAATCACACCAAACTAAGAGGGGAAGGTAAGAAGTTGTACAAGTTCATCCGTAAAGTAGAGTAACATGTACCATGAATACACATACTTTTAAAAAGATCAGCTTTTTCCTAATGTATAGGGGGAATCATGAATGCATCTAAAAGCCAGGAAGAAGACATGGAGCAGCCATTATTTAGCTTCACTACCATTGCTAATGCCACTGCCAATTTTTCACCGGACAATAAACTTGGAGAAGGTGGATTTGGGCCGGTTTATAAGGTACTTATTATATAAGATTAAATGTGAAGGATCCATAACATAGAAATTTAATTTAATTTTAACCATTTCATTTAGAAGATGCATTGTCATTCTTGATGTGTAATCAGAAATTGAATCTGTGTGGCTAGTGTAAGCATGATAATTTTAAGAAAATATAGGCACCGAATTGAAGTAGCCTTTGCAGTTTGTATAGTTTTTCACATTGCAAATGTCAAATCTCTAGGGCATTTTAGAAGAAGGGAAAGAGATTGCAGTGAAACGTCTCTCTAAACATTCAACTCAAGGACTTGATGAGTTCAAGAACGAAGTCATTTGCATTTCAAAACTTCAACACCGAAATCTTGTAAAGCTTCTTGGTTGTTGCATACAGGGAGATGAGAAGCTCTTGGTCTATGAATACATGCCAAATAAAAGTTTGGACTCATTTATTTTTGGTAAAAATCATATATGCAAACTACTTGATTTCCATTAATACATCATATTGGTTAAATTTAGAAAAAGCAAACTAAAAATTACTAAACTAACATGATGGCTAGACAAAACTAAAAGCGTGCTTCTAGATTGGACAAAGCGTTTCAACATTATTAAAGGAATTGCCCGAGGACTACTTTACCTACATCAAGATTCACGATTAAGAATCATCCATAGAGATCTTAAAGCTAGCAACATTTTACTAGATGAGGATATGAACCCCAAGATATCAGACTTTGGCCTAGCTAGAAGTTTTGGAGAAAATGAGACCCAAGCAAACACAGAGAGAGTTGTTGGTACATAGTAAGCCATGAAACCTGAAATAGTTTTTTTTCCTTGAAATATTAGTATTCTCTTACAAGTATTCTGCTACATGCTTGCAGCGGTTACATGTCCCCCGAGTACGCGTTCGATGGTATTTTCTCTATAAAATCAGATGTATTTAGCTTCGGCGTTCTGGTGTTGGAGATTGTGAGTGGGAAGAGAAACAGAGGGTTTATCCAACCTGAAAACGAAAACAATCTTCTTGGACATGTATGTTCACTACTCACAAAGTACACCTACACTTTGCAAAATATTCACTACTATACTTGAAGTACAATCTAACAAGGTTTATATTCTGCATTCTCTTAAATAATTAAGGTATGGAGTCTTTATAGCGAAGACAGGCCAATGGAACTAATTGATGCAGGTTGCGCTAAATCTTGTTGTCCCCCCGAAGTTGTAAGATCAATAAAACTTGGGTTGTTATGTGTTCAACCAAATGCAGTAGACAGGCCAAACATGTCAAGTGTAATTCTGATGCTAGGCAGCAAGGGTGAATTGCCGGAACCTAAGCAACCATCGTTTCTCACGGAAAAGGAGCAACCTCCGGTAAACTACTCATCAAGTATTTACACAGGAGGTTCAATGAAAGATTTTACTATTACGGAGGTAGATGCTCGATAGATAACTTGTGGACCACGTACATGATTATTATCTAGTAGACTAGTAGATATTAAACCGCATATGGTTGTCATATAGTTGGGATGACCTTTGTCATATAGCATGAATCTTTAAAATGGGGCTATACTTCACTTATTATATTATTAAACAGTAATACGACCTTAATGAATTGTGATTTTTGTATTTATTTGATGTTAATAGCTAATGCTTTTATAATTTTGATGTTTTATGACCTTGAAGTCATGACTAATGAGTTTAAGTCATGAAAAACAACCTCCTATAGGTTGCGTACATCAAATGATAAAATGATCCGATCCGTCCTGGTCCTTGTTTAGAGCGAAAGCTAAGTCAATACGCATTAGAGTGGGAGCTAAGTCTATAGGCATATATGTGAGTGAACTATACTTCGATGCAAACTAACAGCACTGTACCCAACTATATGTGTATATGTCTCTGTTAAATGCGATAGTGTTAATGTCTCAAACAAAAAAAAAGGGAATAAGAAAAATAAAGAAACATTGAAAGGAAAGAGAAAATCTAAAAGAATTAACTTTAAAAAAGGTTAGAAAGAAATTTTTAAAAAAAAACAAGAAAAGCAATCGAACATTTGAAAGGATGGAATTGTGATCAGCGTTTTGCTACATGTAAACCTTGTGACAACTAATCTTTATAAACACAAAATAATTTGAATTAAACAATAAAAAAATCAAACGCTAATGCGTATTGATCGAGTCATATTATTAAACATTTTTTACCAATTCTCTATGTGAATGACTTTACTTACCCTTACGCAACTAATGCAGCTAACATTGATATATTAACTTGTTTTTATCGAGTCTTGACAACCTGATCAACACCCGCTGGATATGTTGGTTCATAGGACCATATATATTAATTGTTGATCTTTATCACCATCATCGTCCCTGAAGAAGGTGCTCAACTCGGTTTCCATCTTGTGCATCTCCTTTGAAACTCGGGATCTTGGATTCGCCATCAAAGCTGTGTAATCTCTTGTTGGGTTTCATATCTTAGACTCCCCTCCTCCTCAAGTCTCTTAATCTTGAGATCCCATGGATTGGGATCGTTGTCTCTAGCAGCGATTCTACTAGTAGCATATCAATCTCTCCCATGGGCACATGAAACAAACATGATTTTGTTGGTATGTGTTAGGGAATCTACGATTCAACAAGCATCTTCATTCACGTATAACTATTTGACAACCAAAAGCTCTAATTTTAAATGATGTGGCTACGAAAGTAATTAAATGATTTAAGAACAATTATTTAACCAAAGTCTAAAAAAAATTTTTAAGAACAATGTTCTTATAATTCAAAATAGTCAAAAGTTTTTTTATTCATTATCTTTTAAATAATATAATATTTCTCTACTATTATTTAAAACAAATTACACCTGGCTTAGTGGTTCACTAGTTTGTGCTTGGACTGTCCACAAAAGCAACCATTGTTCTAATTTGTTCACCACCAAATCGTCGAACTTTTTAATTTTTTCAAGTTTTGTTTATATTTTTTTCCATCGTATTTCAATCAATACCGATCGGTTGACGTTTTAGTCACCAATTTCTGTTTTCTAAAGTATGCTTTTGGGTTATTTAAAACTCATTTTCGTTTTAGACACCAATTTCTTTTTCTAAAGTATGCTTTCGGGTTATTTAAAACTCATTTTTACATCAACGTAACTTTTCTTTATAGTTGAGTCGTCACAACTGGCACAAGTTTCTTTCTACACACTTTATCAAGTCGGTACCATTGTGCAGTGTTCGACTCCCAGTATTTCAAACTTTTATAAAGTTATGACATTGTTAATTTTTCCATATTTTATCACGCCGCAACATGTGTGAGTCTGTTACAAGTTTATACTAAATACCAATTATTTAAGGATGATGATAACCCAAATAATTATATTAAAAAGATAATTACAAAAATATTCAAATTTAAAGTTACAGATGCTCCTGCATCAGATGAAATGTGAGTATTGCATATTGAACTCTCGTGTACCTTCAAGTGAACAAATTGGAAATCCTAAGTAAGATACTTCATGAGATCAGTAGCTTATAATGCTCTGATTGTAATCTCTGTAGGTGACATTATCAGTCAAAGAAAACTCACAATTTACTATGTTAATAGATATCCATCGTCATAGATTGTGATTGTATTCTCTACTAGTATTGTCTTTACTTGAAGAAAACTTATGGTTTGTTAATATCCAAGAGGTAAGACATCATACTAATTAAGTTTTTCCCTTGATTATTAGCGAAAACATAGGCAAGATAAAGAGGGTCAAATCAGGTCTATAGGTTAAGCATAAGTTTATTATATATCTATGTCCTAGCAAGTAGCAAGAAAAATATCACTTCTCGCCTTTTACACAATAATATAAGCTGTGTTGATTTAGTCTTAATAAGCTTATTTATCATGATTTATGCCTCAAAGATGTTTGTTTTTATACATGCAACTTCATCTTATCTACCATTCAACATTGAAATGCTTAGTTCATTGTTAGAACTTGTTTCATAGGAACTTGAGGATGGAGTAGCATCTTGCTTTGCCTTTCCGATGTAAAAACCTAGTTCTTTGGGGGAAGGCAAAGGACCCTCACTCCCCAACATCAGGATTACAGAAGTCATGGTCGGTCTATCTTCTGGACCAACGTGGATTGATCGTAGAACCTAAGATACGTTAATTAATTCACCTAGGCACTTATCAACTAATTGCAAGGCATTGCCTTCATTATGGAGTCTCCATACCTGTCAAGAACAAATAATACAAATCTTAAACAAGTAGTCGATTTTGATTTAGCTCTGTTTGGGCAACTAACTTTATTCGAGCTCAAACTATAAAGAACTTTTAAAGTAAGATAATCTTTGAAAGTTAGCCACCATGTAAGGAAATGTAACATGTTTAAAGACACCACAAACTGCCACATAGTCATTATGACAGAGTAACTTGGCGTGAAATTATCAAATATATATAATTTGGTTGGCTTTTTATTAGTTAATGCAAGACACTAGCTAGTCAAACCAGATCTAAAGCATTTTACCCTTTTATATAGTTTGTCGGTTCATAATTACCATGCCCAAAACTTACATGTCCAATGTCCAATAAGGTTGTCGCAATGTTCATTATTGGCAAATCCTCTATTTTTCTCGCCACATACAATTTCTAGCACTAGTACGCCAAAGCTGTATATGTCTGATTTCACTCAGAAGATGCCATCTCCTGCATATTCTGGTGCCATGTAGCCGCTGTGAGAAAGCAATTTAGTGTAAGCGATTCACTAAATAAATTAGAATGAAGTTAGGGGTAGATGGATCTCACTATGTTCCAACCACTCTATTTGTGTTTGCCTCTATCTCATTTACTCCAAAAGTTCTAGCCGTGCCAAAATCTGATATCTTTGGGGTCATATCTGTATCAAGCAAAATAATACTGACTTTGAGATCTCTATGTATGATTCTAAGCCGAGAATCCCGGTGAAGATAAAGAAGTCCGCGAGCAATTCCATTGACAATGCGATAACGTGAACTCCAATCAAGTAGACTTTTTTGAGTTTTATCTGTGAATAGTTTGAATTAGTTTAAGTTTGTCTTTTTTAATTTTATACTTTTTTATGTAGTTCCTTTACATATCATTCATTTACCAAATATGAAGGAATCGAGGCCTTTGTTAGGCATATATTCATAAATCAACATATTTTCCTCTCCCTCTATGCAACAACCCAAGAGCTTGACAAGATTGCGATGTTGTAGTTTAGATATTGAGATGACTTCATTCTTGAACTCTTGAAGTCCTTGAGTGGATGTTTTTGCTAGCCGTTTCACCGCTATTTCCTGCCCATCCTTGAGTGTGCCCTGAAATATAACATTTTTAGGGTAAATATCCGAAGTTACATATTATATTATTATTCTTTGGAAAAACACGATCCCCATTTGATCATGTAACACAGAAAAACAAAACTAGAGTATACAAACCAAACAAGTATCAACAAAGGAACTGTGGCAATTTTAGTATCATGAAGCAATTTTAATTTAGTTGGATTTACTTGAACCAACAGAAGATATAAGGTACGAGGTTTTGAGTACACGCTCACTAAAACTATAATTATTTGGGCACCAACGACCCTTGGGGTTCTATTGGTAAGGATACCAAGGGGTTGGAAGGGGTGGGGGCATCACCTGAGGTAGGGTGCAAGGGGCTAAACCTCTAATGAGGTTATCATTATTTGATGGAAGTTTCATTATTTTTAGGCTAAACCTCTAGCGCGCGACAGTATTGGACCATACTGCAACTTGTTCTCAAGGCAACAGATATGTGCCATAAAAGTAATTTGCAACAATTTTAATCTGACTACATGTATTGGCAACACATAAGAGAAATTCATTTGTATAATATAATACCTTGTAAACGGATCCAAATCCATCCTCTCCAAGTTTGTTATCAACTGAAAAGTTGTTGGTAGCTTTAAATAATGTAGACAAGCCAAATAATGGTAGCTCTAGATCTTCATTGTTTCCTGATTAAAGATATTCTAGTATATAAACAATTTTTGCAATAAAATACGATTCACAGCTATAAGTACAGAAATACCTTGTTGTTGCTTCTTCCTGTAAAAATGATAAAATAAACATATTGAAACTGTCATGACTAAAACCACAACTGCGATAGGGACCATAACTCGTACTCTTCTTCCTGCGCTTGAGCTTGTACCCCTTTTAATTGCGTCTGTAATTTTACAACTTATTATCTTAATTAAGATGCCATTTGAACAATAATCATGAAGTTAGTAATGTAAATAAAACCACTGTTTGTGAGTTACCTAACTCAGAAGCTGAAAATGGTATATAAAGAGTGTCCCCACTTTCTGCAAACGTTCTAATATCAAATAAGTCGCCAAACCATAGCACGCAAGTACCACTACCACTCGCTGAGGTATTCATGTTTGTGTAAGCAGTGCACGAACAATTGCTTTTACACTTGTTCTCACATTCAACAAGGGTCATGGTCTGGTTATACCATGACCCCTGAGTGTCGGGTAACTTCAAATTCGAATATTCGTTAAACCCCTCTGAAGGGTCACAATCCAAAGTGATAATACGTCTACACCCACTAGACCAATCCGCAACGCTCCACTGATCAAGAGACACAGGTTCAAACCCCTTCAAGCATTCACAAACAGGAGACTTGTTAATGCTGCAGCTCCCGAATGGACCACACACGGCGTACTGATCACAGTGGTCGATTCTGGGGTCAAGTAAAGGCTCCATTCTTGTCTGCTATCAATCCATAACAAGCGCTCTAGATCACCACTTGGTTGTAACACCAGCCTGGTGAAAACTGAAGCATTTTTGAGATTATATTGGTAGTAAAATTCTCTCTGATTAAGAACAAAGGTGAAGTTGTAAATCGGGTTCGGTCTCAAATTAGGTGTTCCAGTAAACCTGAGTCCGTTCCATGGGCCCGCGCGGACTTTTATTTTCTTGCCATCGGTTAGGAGCTGCTCAGGGTAACCTCTGGTATCAAACCTGAAAGAAAACTTACCCGACGCAGGGTCATCGATAGATTTCCACGACGTGTAGTATCTTTCCATTCCTGTAACCAAATTCCACCCATGCTTCATTCCAGGAAGTAAAGTGTCCGTTAGAAAGTCGAAACTTTGCCATATGGGATTCTCTTGATTGTTGTGGTCGGCGTCATCGTAAATTATAAAGTTGCTCGTATCTAGAAGTTGCGCTATCGGGTTTCTCACTGATGTTGCTGATGAGTTCACTGACGACCATATGACATCGCCCGTGGTAGTGTTTTGGAGGACTAAAACTCCCTGATGCGAGAGAGTTAGCTCGCCAGAGGTATCTCTGAGTGGTGTGTTGCGGTTGGCTACCCATACAACTGTTTGTTTCGGTATTTTCTTGTACCAAATCCCGACATAATACTTGTTGTTAACGGGACTGAAAAAACCAAGTTCGAAGGTTTCTTGTGGCGAAACGATGGTTTCATTGTATCTAATGATTTGATTTGCAAATATTGTGCTTACAGGATAGGTAGAACTGATTGATGAATGTAGTACAAGAAGAAAGACAATGATCAACTTGGTGTTTGTCATTCTTCTTTCCTCCATCAACGGATTAATTGATTTTAAGACGTTACAAATAAAAACACTTTGATATAGTTTTGAAACTGAATACGAATAAACTTAATTTATTTTAGAAGGTAAAATGTCTATTTTTGTGAGGTTGTTATTTCTGGAAGGTAGTACTGTGGAGTATCACTTACGCAGTGTAGCATGTATTTATTTCCTTTCTTTTGAGAGGAACTAATATTTCAGTTTCAGTCTTTCATAGTTATATATCTCTATGTTAATAAACTAGGTTTGAACCTATGTATTACACGGGTTTAATAAATAAAATATTAAATAATTAGTAATGAAAATGTAATAATTATAAAACGATATGATTGAAATTGCATATGAGTAATAATATAAGTAATAAAACAATGATATCATTAATTTAAACTTTTGTTATTAACCATAATTGTATTTTTAATAAACATTTTATGTCAAAAACAAACCATTTAAAAAAAATATCAATATCAAAAATTTTCTTATTATAACTCCTAATTTTAGTTATTTTATTTTATAAAAAAATCATTTTAAAATACTTCATATTTTTAAACATGTTTGTTGTTTTAAAAAATTTTGTTATTTTTAAATTTTTGTTTATTTAAAAGTTACATCTATAAAAGCATCTCTTTCTTAATTTATTGAAAAAAAAAATTTTAATCTCAAAAGAAATTAAATAGTATTATAAGTATTTAAGGTAATTGTTTAATAAGAGAGAAAAGCAGGGAAATTAAAATTAGATGGTCTAAAATTATGTCAAGTTGCATCTTAAAACCTTTTTTTTATTATAATAGATAGATAAAAATAAAGTTGCACAAGTGTCATTATTCTAACCTATTTAATTGTTGATTTTTCCGTCTCTCTCGTCTCTTAAATAATAGTATGTAAAAAAGAAATATTTTAACTTCAAATGTCAAATAAATATTATTTAGTTAATAACTATCCATAATTAAAATTTTAAATATGTTAACTTTAAATTTTCAAATATGTGTAATATATCATATATGTGTTTATTCAATACATATAATACACAATATTTAAGAGATAACTTCATATATTATTAAAAATATAACAAAATTTATTTAACCTGTGTATTATACGTGATTTTAACCTAGTTTATCAATAAATTGAAGGGGTGAACCAATAACGGTCAAGAGGGTCCATTGACTCAATCATGATAATATGTGGACATATGTATAGGCTCAGTTTTTCTAATAAATACATACTTAACACCAAATAAGTTGTTTACCTAATATATGCACGTCTTATATGATAAGATCATTATGCTTCTACAAAAACTTCTTCAAATATGTATTTCAAAATGCGAATTGAATAACCTTTTCTAGTTGCTTGGACAAATTCAACTACCGTTTTTAGTTGCACTTCGTTATCTTAAATCTTTCTTAAAAGTTAAAAATACGAGGAATTTAACAAAAAAATGACTATCAACGAGGTAGATAAAAACAAAATATTACATGAACATTATAGAGGATTTTGAAGGGACTCTTTCCTATTCAAATTAGATTTTCGCTTTCTGCTAAACAAAGGAAAATGACGATTGATGATGTAAGGTCTCCTTTATTTGCTGATTCGTCATAAAGATGCTAGAGTTGCCCTCTAAACGCTATTCTATTCCCTTCCACAAAAAGATTATCAATCCTATATTCCTCACCACCATGTGGGGTATTTGACGTCAACAAATCATGTAGTTTTAAACAACAAAGGAGCATGTATGACAAAAAAAACTTTGGAAGATATCAAGGTGTTTTCTATGTGTCAAAATACAGCCAGACTCATTTCTTTAAATTGGTATAGATGGTGTTCATTCATGTCCCTTGATGAGTTATACTCTTTCTATTTTGTATGACTTCTAGCTGTTTGCTAGTTGTCTCTATTTATTTAATGTATTACGTTGCCTGTTAAAAAAAAGAATTTATAAATGATAGTAACTCTTTGGATTAGGGTGCTATTAGTTTTTTTTTATCATAAAAAGGGTGACTCGTTATCTTCCCTTTAAAATAATTGGGGCGAGCCCAAGTATGAACGAGCAAGTTGTATCGTTTTTGGAGGCCCACGATTGTTTATCAAAATGGGCTTTTGAACTAGAAGTCTTCGTTTTGGGCCTGCAATCACTCGAAACGACCGTTGGACCGAGAATCACGTTTTCACAAATCGCCATAGTGTCATTGTTTCGGCCCAAAACAACTTATTTTTGTTTGTTATTTTACTTTTTGTTTTATTAATTTCGTTTTTGTTAGACTTTATTTTTAGCCCGGTTGTTAATCCGTTTATGTTTTGTGGCCCACTTAACTTTTAGTTTCCTTTTATATTCATATAAACAATGGGAAAGATTAGTTTTGAAGTTTGTGAAAAAAAATATTATTTTCTCTCTACCATAGTGTGTGTTAGTGTATGATAACCCTGATTATTCGTATTTTTCAAAATTCAACAATAGTTAGAATATTTGTTTTTGATATATTTAATGAATCAACATGTTCAACTGAATGTTTTTTGCTTCCGCCTACATCAATATCTTTGGAAACACTAAAAATATAGATATGAAAGTTCTAGAGTGATCCTTGGTGAAGTGAGAAAAAGTGATGTATATTATCATTATAAACATACTTTGACAAATTTTTTTATTAGTGATAAGTATGATGTTAGCGAAACAACTTGGTGATCACATGAGATCATTAGATGATAAGGTGATTACTAACTCACTAGTGACATGTTATCATGTTTATCTCTTTTGTGTTAAGTCTCTATCATTAGTCAAGAAAATACTAATGATATGCTCATATCCATATATATTTACTCACTCTATACCTTAGAATAGTTTTATAAATAAAAATAAAAACAAAAAACAACCTACTAACCACAATACACTACAAAAAATGTTGTCATGTGACACCAATAGCAACGACAAGGACCAGTAGTGGTGACATGTCGCCGCTTGACCGATTCGTTTTACTTGTATAGCGTTAGATCTGGCCGTTGATTAGGCTCTAGATATAACGGATGATATTACATTTTACACAAGGGCAATAACGACGACATTATTAGTGACGACATGTCACCGCTAATGTTTGAAAGCTTTAACACAAGTTTTGTTACCTCCATAACCCTCACGGTCATTCCCAATTCCTTCCAACCTCCCACCTCAACCGATCATCAACCTCCACCCACCTACCTTCACCGTCAACCTCCACCCACCCACCTCCACCGACAACAGGCGCTGCTAATACCACCTTTCGTGGTGACTCATTAGCAACAATTTTCTTAACCATTAGCGGCTAGTTAATAGCGGCGACACATTAGAATTTCTATTATTTTACCCCTACAAAATTTTACTTTCAAGGTGTTCATCAAATAAAATTCGAATTAATAAAATTGAATAAGTCAATTTTTAAAATTTTCGAACAAGATTCGAGTTTGAAAAAGATAAGTCGAATTCGAATCGAATCAAATTCAAAACTTTCAAACATGATTCGAATTCGAATTCGAATCAAATAAAATTATATTTTTTTCCTTTTGTATTCAGTAAAAATTAATTAAGTTCTTATAATATTATCATAATTAATTCAAAATATACAATTTCAAGTTATAAAATTAAAAAATTAAAAAATAGCAAACACAACATAAAAAATATTCCAAGTTTCAAGTAAGCCAAAAGGTACAAATTAGGATTTAAAATTATAGATCATATATTTTCCGAACTTCGAATTTTTAGTTTTTCATATACATATTTCTAAATTAATATATAAAATAAATAAGTGTGTAGTTCTAATTCGAATTTCGAATCGAATCAAAAATCACAAATTCGAACTTCGATTCGAATTTAAAATTTTAAATCAATAATTTTTTACTCGAATCGAATTTTGAGTTTTTCGAATTTGATTCTAATATTGAACACCACTAGTCCCCTATACTTTTAATCTTTTTCAGATTTTTTGTTTTATGTTTTGGTCTAAATATTACGAGTTAACACATCATAACATGCATGTATGGTTCAATATTTTTATGCCTAT
Organism: Flaveria bidentis; assembly: GCA_018326385.1. NCBI lineage: Eukaryota > Viridiplantae > Streptophyta > Magnoliopsida > Asterales > Asteraceae > Flaveria > Flaveria bidentis. The sequence goes on from BJCM01200748.1 coordinate 22,102, forward strand.
TTTTCTCTGTTTAACGGCCCAAAAACAACGTGTGGGGTCCTAGATCCATTTAGTTGTTTTGAACATTTTAGTTTCGTGTATATGGTTCAACTTTTTCATGTTTACTTCCCATTCGGTTTTATGTTTCCATTTTTGTTTCTTCTTAATACGAGTTTTTCATTCTTGATGGTCGCTAACAGTGATGTAATCTTGGTGTTACTTGTCATGATTTTACGCCCCGCACCGTATTGTAGGGGGCTTACTACTAGTTATTAACTGTAAATTAAGCCCACGAATGCAACACTAATACAAACATGGTTATGTGTGTTGCGATGGTGACTAACGTAATAAAGTAAATAAAAGAAATATATGATCTTACGATAACTCGATTCTAGAAATCAAATCATTAAAGAAATCAATTATATAATGTTTCTTGTGTTCTTCACGATCGGTTTCCTTCTTCACAGTAGACACATTACCTTTAATCACTACAACATAGGATACTAAAAAAGACCTTATTTTGAATACAATTTATTTTTTACAAATTATATACCAGGTCATAACAAAAAAAGCAATAAATAAACACAAGCACAAATTATTATTATTATTTTCAATTTAAGGAACGATAGTTTTTGAAGAAATCAAACTACAAAAAAATTACAAGTTAATATAATATAATATATATAGTATATGGTTAAAACTTTCAAACTTTGAAAATTATTTTTTATGGTAAAAAAATTACAAGTTAAAATAATATAAAAATAAGTTCACTTTTATATTAAAAGATAATAAGTCTAACGATACTTTTAGAAATATTATGGTACAATACATTTACAAATACGACTAAAAAAATTAAATATAAATAATATTTATGTATCAAACTTGATTCGAACAAACGTCTTTAGTATATACTCCAACGAATTTTCATATAACATTCTTGACACGAGTCTTCATCACGATTGAATCTTCAACTATACCCCTTGACTACAACAAATAACAAACAAAAGATTGACGGTTGTTGTTGAGGATCGTGTTAGACACGGGTCCCTTAAAACAGATTTCGTATCTCTACTCAAGACAACACGTCTGTTTCCCATGGTACAACAGACAAAGCAGTATGTACTGCCGGAGAGTGTCTCGGCCCAAGAGATCACCGGGTAAAGTATATGTGTTATGAAGTTATATGGAACAAGATTAAAAATAATGGTGTAGGAAGAACAATTTAGATCTATAAGTTTATATTAATATGAGTTTTATGATTTACAATCAAAAATCCCATTTGATTTATAAAATGTTTTCTGAGACCAAATTAAAACTCTCATTTTATTCATGACATGTTTAATACTAATTTTAATAAAAATTATGATTCATAATAAATATTCATAATATTTATTAAAAGAATTAATCAACATAAAACATTCATTTTAATCGATATATGTTTTTATTATCATTAAAAAATTTGCAACAATTTCCTAATATAGTCACCCAAGTTTTATTTTCTTCATTCCGACGACTCAACTTCGAGTATCGATATCAATTCATCTTAGCTTTAGTTTGAACACGGTATAGTTCGTTGCAAAACGAGAACTTAAGCCAATAAATACTAGATAACATTATGTAGTTAGTTAAGTTTTCCATAGGTTATATCAACCTCCTTGAACCGAATGAATATCCTCTTTCAACTTTTTCTATACATAATTAACCTTTTTAGAGCATCATAATTGATAAATACTAGGCTAGTATGTTTTAGACTACAGTACTTTAGCATGTGAACAGAAGATGCATCATATTGATCCTTAATAGCTTTAAGGAATAACACATTATCCCTTGTCCATATCCATATCTTATTATAGACAAATCATGATACTTATTCGTCATCATTCGGTTTAGGAACATAACTTGTTTTCCTTTAAACCTCTCATCCACAAGCAAGTTCTAGTCATAACGTTGGACCTAGTAGTCGTCTCAGCACCAACTCAACAACAACCAATCGGTAGTAACTATCGGAACTCGACATTACCACAATAGGTTGGTAGCAACTCAAAGGCAAGCTCGGTACCAATCTAGCATACACACACTTCAGTAGTTGGCATTGAGTTAACACCAAGATCTCAGTAGGATCTTTCAAAACTAATCAACCGACTTTCAAGCACAACAATGCGAGTGTGCAAAGTGCAAAGGGCACAATCTTTCCTTTGACTTATAAGGACTTAGTAATAAGTCTTGATTCAATTCATTTTGGTGAACACATTTATTATTAACAAGATAAATAAATCTCATCTACAATCAATATTACATTAAGATAGAGTCAAACACATTGACACTAAATCATATGCAATTCATAATTTTTTCCTAGAGTTATTAGCACACATGTATTGTTGTTCCCTTTAAGCTATGTATAACTAGGATATTTTCCAAAAAAAAAACTAGGATACTTTCCCAAACGAAAGAAAAATCCGCCACATAACTTTAACAACATTAAGATGGTACACACATCAACATTTAGATCTTTCGAAATGAATTTAGCAAAATTCATTAAAGATAACATATATTGCTTTCATATGTAGATTTATCCACACTTGTAATTATATAATAATTTCAAATGAAGTTTATTGGTATATATCATACTTATGTATTTCATCTCAATACACCTATCATATTTTTGATCTCATGATACACTTATCATATTTTTGATTTCATGATATTGTATGACATTTGATGTCTCATCTTCGACACTTAAAACAATTCAATAACTCTCAAGTTGTTTTATGCAAATCTCTTATTGCACTATCCATTTAAAGTTATATATTTTCATTTAAATTATTTCCGTCAAAATCATTTGAAAGTCATAATAGAAATTAATTTATTTTGTTGTAAATATTACATGTGTTATCTTAAGATATTGAACACAAATAATAATACAACCGATAATAAAACCTTAAGTGTAAACAATTTTTAATAATAATTTAAAAGGATAAAAGTTACATCTAAACATCAAATCTCAAAGTGTTATTAGCTATAACACTTTCATCATTAGCAATGATATCGATTTTATGGCATGTCTTAAGGTACTCCCTCAATATACTTCATGTACTCATACGATCAAGTTTCTCATCTTATCTTGAAACTCTAATCTAAATAGTCAAAACCGAATGAAAAAACAACGTTATGTATACACTATCTTATTCATAAGTAGTTGTATTTGAATAATTATTTCTATTCACAACAACTTCAAGTTGTTTTTTTTCTGAATAACTCATTGAGACTATTATGTGATTCGAGATGTGCTACTTCTCCCATGAGTAGTTAACAATTTTAGATTGCAAAACACATGTTTTATTCATTCAAAACATTTCCTAACTTTACAATTTTTAAAAATATATTATTTTTATTTTATCTCTTGATCACAATAGTCAAAACCATAAACTACAAAATAGTTTTATAGTGTAAATTAATATCTAACACGCTCGTTAGAAGATAAACAATTATAAATCGTTTTAACACATTCATTACAGAATGAACGGTTTTAAACACATTTTGGTTTATACACATAAACCGTTTCTAACAAATGATTACAACAATCATTTTAAATATTACGGTTCTTATTACATAAACCATTTTCTAACATGTTCGTTAGAAAATAAATGATCACAAATATCATTTTAAGCTTATTGGTTAGAAATAACCACTTCTAACCCATACGTTAGAAATAAACGAATACAAAGATCATTTTAAAAACTTTCTAATTTATATAAAATAAATCTAGTTCTAACTTACTCGTTAGAAATAAATGATTACATAAATTATTTTTTTAATATATAAAATATAATCCGATTCTAACACGTTTGCTAAAAATAAACAACTACAAAAACACTATTTTTAAGCTTATCGGTTTATTTACAATAAACCCGCTTCTAACACGCTCATTAGAACTAAACGATTACAAATCGTTTGTAATCTTCTCGTCTCATATAATAAAAACTATTTCTCTTTTTGTTGTTGCAAAACACTAGTTTTAATTTCTTTCTAAAACAAAATTTTGTTTTGCTTTAATCATTGTAATCATGAATAGTTTTGAAACTATAAATCCATGATTTTTTAATGGCTTTTAGTAATTAATCCATTTCTAACACACACGTTAGATTGTTAAACATTTACAAAAATATTTTAACATATGATAGAATTAAGGTATTTGTTTGGTAACTCTTTATTTTTTATTTTAGATTGTACTTCAATCTTTAATAAAATCCAAACATGGTATTGTACTATATTATTTCCCAAAATATTGTTTGATTTTCAATAAAAATCTCAACTAATATTTTCTTTAACGTTTCGTGAACCCAAAAAATAGTAATAGGTTTTAAAATCCAATCACGAAATATGTTTTAAGATTGTAGGAAATGATTTCACTTTTATATACGATATTCTCGTTAGCCATGAGAAATATTTTAGTACAATACACTTACAAATATGACTAAAAAATTAAATATAAATAATATTTATGTACCAAATTTGTTTCGAACAAACATCTTTAGTATATGCTCCAAGAGTCTTCATATAACATTCTTGACACGAGTCTTCATCGCGATTAAATCTTCAACTATACCCTTTGACTACAACAAATAACAAACAAAAGATTGACGGTTGTGGCTGAGGATCGTGTTAGACACGGGTCCCTTAAAACAGATTTCGCATCTCTACTCAAAACAACCCGTCTGTTTCCCAGGGTACAACAACCAAAGCAGTATGTACTACCGGAGAGCGCCTTGGCCCAAGAGATCCCCGGGTAAAGTATATATGTTATGAAGTTATATGGAATAAGATTAAAGATGATGGTGTAGGAAATTTAGAGAGTACTCTTCTCTAAATTTTTATAAAACTTGTTGACACTCATGAAATTAAATTTCTTTTTTTTCTCTTTTCATCATCATGAGTTTGTTTATATACTCATGCTAATAAATTCATATTAATGTGAGTTTTATGATTCACAATCAAAACTCCTATTTGATTTATGAAATGTTTATGAGACCAAATTAAAACTCTCATTTTATTCATGACATGTTTAATACCAATTTTAATAAAAATTTTAATTCATAATAAATATTCATAATATTTATTAAAAGAATTAATCAACATAAAACATTCATTTTAATCAATATATGTCTTTATTAGCATTAAAGAAGTTGCAACAATTTTCTACTATAGTCACCCAAGTTTATTTTCTTCATCTCGACCACTCAGATTCGAGTATCGATATCAATTCATCTTAGCTTCAGTTTGGATACGGTATAGTTCGTTGCAAAACGAGAACTTAAACCAATAAATAAATAACTATTTATATAACAAATATAT
>BJCM01200749.1:0-14198 GCA_018326385.1 Flaveria bidentis
TAAAAAACAAGCACGTGGGCTTCACATATATTTGAAAAAATTCCACTTTGTTTATTATGTACACTTGATGAAGCATCTTTTAGGGATTACAAATATATTATCACAAGCTCTCCAAAGAAAAGAACAAGATATTGTAAATGCTATTGAGATGGTAAAATCAACAAAGCTACAACTACACAAAGTTAGAGTTGAAGGTTTTGAACATCTTTTGGAAGAAGTCACATCCTTTTGTGAAAAATATGATATTGAATTGCCAGACATGAACGAACCATACATTAACCCAAAACATCATAGACAAAAGACCAATATCACCCTTCGGCAATATTATGAGGTTGAATGTTTCAACACCGTGCTTGATATGCAAGTCCAAGAGCTTGGTGACCGCTTTAACGAGGTAACCTCCGAATTGCTTACGTGTATGGGTTCTTTAAGTCTGCTTGATAACTTTTCAAAATTTGATCAACCAAAGATATTAAGGTTGGCCAAGATGTATCCAAGTGAATTTGATTGTGATGTTATGAATACACTCGAGTATGAACTTCCTTTCTACATTGATAATGTGAGAGCGGATACAAGATTTTCTAACTTGAATGGCATACCTAATCTCGTAAAGTTGATGGTGGAAACCTAAAAACATTTTGCGTATCCATTAGTCTATCGCTTATTAAAGTTGTCATTAGTTTTACCAGTTGCAACGGCAAGTGTTGAAAGATGTTTTTCTTCAATGAAGTATGTGAAGAACGAACTACGCAATCGAATAAGTGATGAATATATGAACGATGCATGTATTTGTTACATTGAGAAAGAGTTTTTCAAAAATGTTTTAATTGATGATGTAATAGATCGTTTTCAGAAGATGAAGACACGTAGACAACAACTATAAATGTAATGTTTTTTTTTATTTTCTAATGACATTGTATTTTTGTTAGTTGTCTTATAATATTATTGTTTTTTTATTTATGTGAACTGACTCGACCCAAAAATTTCAACAACCATATATGGCTATGAGAAAGGAAAACTAACCCCGGAGAAAAAAAATTCTGGGTCCGCCACTGGTAATAATCATGATCTTAATAAAAATGTCAAAACTAAAAGATTTTAAAAAAATATTGCATAGATAAAATATCTGATCCCCAAATTAACAACCCACAACAAAATTAAAGAAAGGATTTATCTACATGTTTTGAAGCCATCTTAAGAACTAAAGTTCACCATAGATGCCGATCAGAACATCATAACATGCCATTATAATCATTAAAATGAAATCCGATATCAAGCAAAAAAATATTACAAGAGTTTGAGTAAAGCCAATAACTTAAATTCAGAATGAAGGGAGGAGGCACTAAAGAATGCCAAGTGTCCCACCTAAACACTTTTTTTAGGTTAAGAATAAGATAACTATTCGTTAATGTAAGATTTAATTTCAATTTCAATTTTGATACTTAAGATTTGACAAATAATTACTTTTCTTCAAAATATTAAAAACATTAATTTACATACAAAATTTTCATATGTTGTTTCAATTTCAATCCATAAGTTTTACTATTTTGAATTTAATTTGAAACATTGATGAAATTGTTGGATTGAAATTAAAATAACTTATAAAACTTTTGAAAATAAATTGATTTTTTTAATCTTTTGAAAGAAAGTAGTTATTTTTGTCAAAACTTAGGAAGCACAACCAAACTTAACTCATAATGTAATAAATGATTACTATAGCGTTTTTATTATTCTATACACATTCTAACCCTAGCTATAATAACATGAATAAACATTGCCTTGTCCATCACTAGCCAAGGAGTTTCAAACGAAGGGATGCCGATTTCACTGTCTTAATGTCATAATAACATGAATAAACATTGAACGACACCATCAACGATGCTCTGGGGGCGGAGGTGCGGCTGCTTACTACGGTGATTTTGCCGTTGAACAACATTTTGTACTGAAATAACAGAAATTATATAAAATCAGTGACCATAAAAGCAACTAACTTTTATAAAATAACGAATTTATCTCTGATGATAACTGAAGTTATCTTTAAATTTAGACGGAATGATTGTTTCGGCAATAATTTAGAAACATGGATACCAAGACAGAAAAAATATATGTACTGAAATGAAAAATATGATATTTTACTATATTTTAAAAGTCATAAAGCAAAGCACTAAAGCTTTTTGTACAAGGGACTAATGCATATAATAATTACATGATGGTAATTTCTTCAAACCTTAGACTTTTTTTCTATTTATTGATCTAAAGTTACATTTTAACCATAAAAGAGTTAGTGTACATTTTAACCATAAAAGAGTTAGTGTTAAGGCTTTGTGTGCAAGTAAGTAGTGCACATAGTTATGTCATAATGGTAATTTACTTGTATCTTAGATCGTTTTTCATTTATTGATTTAAAGTTATATTTCTAACCCTTAGAAAGTTATTATTTGGCCCTTTTAAATTTAGTTATAAACACATTTTATATCCTACGTTTATTTCATCGTATTTTGGCTTACAAATTATTTTTTTATTTTTTTTATTTTTCTAATAACTTTTAAACTTTAACATTTAATATAATTGTGTATAAACAGCTATGACATGCTTAATTTTATCAATATTTAAATGTAAACTTCATACACAATAAAGTTGTATGATATAACGTACAAGTCAAGCACGAGCATACAAGCTCTTAAAGCTTATTCAATAATACAAATTTTAAAATTTATATTGCTTTTCTTACTACAACTTTTAAATTATGATGTTTTATAAAATCTTAATTGTTTACTTATTTATCAACATTTTGGTTTCCAGCTGTGGCATGTTTATTTTTATTCACGTTGTGACGTGAATCTTTAAGCGACTTTGTTTTTTACATAATGTTTAGAAAATCAACTTCAAATTCCTCCATTATTGATCACAAAATTCCGCTGCAAAGCGCGGGGTTTTTACTGGTAAAAGTATAAAACCAAGGAAAAGAACATTTAACCGATTCTGGAATTATCATAACAACATTGATTATATGAAAGTGAGCGAGTGTAAAACGATAACCCAATCAAAAAAGAGTCCAACACTCCAACTTATTTGTCTCTTATAGCTAAGCCCACGATGAACCTCAGCCCAGAAATATCCAGCCCAATTTCATCATATAATTCATACAAAAAAAAAACGGATTTGGTTGGGGTTTTTATCACCAATAATTTGTTGCAGTCATTAACTAATAACTATATTTCTTACATTTTTTATATTTTCTCATATAAGTAAAATAAGGACTTTATTTCATAAGACGTGACTAATACATGACTATGCATACTAATAATACCTACTTTCACTAATATAATACAAAGTGGTATATTGTGTACTGTAATAAACTGTTCATACCGGAGTTATCTTTTTAAGTTTCGAGCAGACGCTTAGCCTCTCTATTAGGTTCAAATGCTCGTAGCCATTCAAAGAGACCTTTACCACGGACATAGTATAACAACTTTTAGAACATACACCAAGGTATATAATCACAAGAATGTTTTGCAGCGTTTTATAACAATTTTTGACATAGAGCTATAAAATGCTTGAACATTTCAATCTTTTTGTTTTAATAAATCTATTATGAGGTATCTAATACTGGTTAACCAACCATCTCTGAACATGCATGTGATCCTTGAACCAAGAGGTAAGCAATGGAAAGTTAAAAGTTATGTTCCGATGCATACGGGATGAATGTTGTGGGTCAAAGTATGCGGTCAAAAGTGGAAGTTGCAACATGCAATTGCTTGCGACTTAAGAAGCATTAATGAAAATTGACCATAGACTAGGGGCATTTATGTAAATAAGCAAAAAGATTATTTGACTTTAGTTCAAACGACAAGCTTTTCGAGTGCACTTTACCAATAATCACATGCCATGTTTACTCGCTTTCTCTCAACAAAACAATAGAAACTCGCGTTGGCTGATCCACACCTTATTATAAAATATATATCATATATATATATATATATGTGTGTCTGTATGTGATTTATTTTTCCTGTTTTTATGTTTTTTTTAATATGAGTCTTTCAGGTGTTGGTGATTACTGACTATGTTGTGAAATTAGTACTACTTGTCACGGTTTTACACCCCTCGTCGTAGCAAGGGGTTTAATACTAGTTTCTAAATCACACATGATTACTAGTTTTTTTTTTCAAATACATTTACATCTTTTATAGTTTAACTCTTATTTTTTTCACTTCCAGTTTAGTTCCCTATACTTTTCATCATTTGAAACTTTTCGTTTTATCTTTCAGTTTAAATTTTACGAGTTAACACGCCACAACGTGCGTGTGGTTCAATTTTTAACGCCTATTTTTTCCGTTTAACTGCCCTCGTAACAACGCGCGGGTCTTAGATTAACTTAGTATTGTTTTTAATGTTTTGTGTTTCACGTGTGGCGTTCAATTTTTTACGTCTAATTTCCGTTTGGTTTTATTTTTCCCACTTTTATTTTTTTTAATAGGAGCTTTCAGGTGTTGGTGGTTGCTGATTGTAATGTAAAATTATGCTACTTGACACGATTTTACGTCCCACCACAACGTGATGTGCTTAATACTAGTTACTAAATCACACAATATTACTAGATATTCAAAAAGTACATGATTGAATGACATCTTCCTTTTTAAGATAGCTATTCCAGCACCTTCTTGTTTTACTGTTAAGGCACAAGCAGCACACACGTCTACAAACAGAAACTAATCATGTACATACTTGTAAGTTAAGTTTTGATAAATAAGGCGTTAATTCTTTAGCATAATCTTAATATTGAATAGTAACTCTGCTTAAGTGTATCAATGTAATAGAATCATTCATTTGGAGATACTTGTATTGATAAATGTTAACACCATCTTAGGTTCGGTAACTTGAACTTTGATTGTTCATTGTAACACTTGTTGCTAAATAAAAATAACATAATTTGTGCAAATGTGATACGTGAACTTGGGATGTGTTCCCCATGAAGTATGTCTAACTAAATTAGAAAAGATTTTAGATCAAACATGAATAAAAACTTCAAATATGTTTACGAATCAAAAAACCCTAACAACCCAGAACAATGATATTGGACCATCATGATTTTGGAGTCGACATAGTTACATTGATCTTAAACTATTTTATAGAAGAATCAAGCCTCTAGATATAATGAAGATTAGTACACATCAGCTCTTAGGTTATGATGTGATGTATGTAAATATTTAGATTGGTTAGTTTGTATGTTGTGTATACTTTTAGCCGATACATTGAAAAAATGTGTAGGGATAGGACTCACGAAAGATATTAAAAATTGATACTTTCTATGAATATATAAACGAGATCTGAAAAATAATGTTATACTAATATGAAAAAAAGTTTTTTTAGGGATGTTAAAGACAACAACCAACCTGTATAGTTATAACATTTGATCGTTGTTTATTATTTACCAAGTGAAATTACGATGTTACTTATCTAGTGTTTGATGTCCGTGCTACATGTCAGGACTTAAGGTAAACATGCAGCTTGTGAACATAGGTATGAATAAATATGTCATGTATTCGTACAATGAAATGATAAAATGATAACTTGGGAACGTTGATTGAAATCCACTGACGCAAGCGAGCTACCAAATTTGTACTAATAGTTCTAAATTTTGGTTGTACATTTCAGAACACGATTACAACGGAGGTGCTAGAATTTGTAATATTAAAAAAGAGAAGAAATATGTCTTTTGAAAATATAAGAAATTTAATAAAACCAACATAGGAAAGAGAAAATAACGAAAAGAAATAACGAATAATACATTAATAAGTGAACAAAACATTTAGGAAAAAAACCTGAAAAAGAAAAGCAAAAAAAACTGAAAGAAAAAGAAAAACAAAACGAGAAAAAATAGATGGCTCGCTAGCTTGCGCATCATAAGTCTTTAACACTCATTTAGATGCACTAACACTCATTTAGACGTTAAGTTTCCACCTCAAAGTCTTTAACGCATTGAAAAAAGCATGATGAACACATAACCATCAACTCATGATTTACTTTTGTTCATGCCATCAATTTGTATATTATTAACAAATAATTATGTATCAAGTCTCCTTTTTTTCACTTGTTTTGTTTAAAAACTGTCAAATTCGAACCTTCTCGAGAATCTATTTGAGAAGTTTGAAAAGAAGTCAAAACAGATTCAAACTACTTATGTTGAAATCATCTTATTACTATCCCACGCCCTTACTTGCAACAGTCAACGAAGGCTAGAAAAACATAATTGGTTAGAAAAGTGTTATTTAGTTGGATTTTCATCCTTTAACATTGAAAATTAACTCTTTTAATATCTATCTACTTTCAAATTAGTAGTATGGATTTTTATTGATCAATGTATAATAATTTAAATTATTAAAATTAAATATACATGTGAAATACGTAATTCTTCCTTTAATAGAACATTGTTTTACATGTTTAGTTTTGTAATTTGGTACGAATTATTAATTGTATTTAATTATTGCATAAAAAGATGCTCCTGTTTCCCTTTTAGCCTTTTCCTTTTTGTCTTCTACCCATAAAATTCCAATTACTCGTGTACGTAACATTTTTATATCATTACTCGTGTGCTGCTTTGCTTTATTTGCGTTTTTTTTTTGTTAACAGCATTTTTCTGTTTGGATTTTCGATTTACTTTAGGTCAGGAACAGTAAACGATTTAAAATGTATTTATTTATTTTTTTGCATAAATCGTTGAGCTCATACATATTTTTAATGTTAGTAGTTTTAATTGTGCATCATAAGCTACTGTTATATTGTTATTACCAAGTCATGTTCTGGAAACTAACCATTTGATTTAGGCAACTACTATTTCTAGTTTATAGTATAAGAAAATGTATTATAATTTAGCAAAAGGAATATTAAATAAGTATTTATTCCAAAAAGTTAAAATAAATAATTAAACATCTGGATAATAAAATATAATATTTCACAATCTTCTTTCATGCAGGGCACATGATCTGAAAATCTCATGTTATAAACCATTTTCTCTTCTTTTTTTTTCCAAAATTACGCCTGAGCCAAAGAAACATGTTGAAAATTTAAGTTTTTATATTAGTTTTCACACGTAATAACATAATGAATATAATTCATTATGAAACATTTATATATAATTAAAAGTCAAACTATATAATTAAAAGTCAAACCTTTTAAATTATTTTTAAACGTAATATATAAACCATTAATTTGGTAGCACAATTTGGTATACACTGGGAAGAGGAAGAAATGATTTTTTTAAAATAGCGTTTTTAAGAGTTAGATGTTGACAAAGGAGTGTTTTCTTATCAGGTGTTGACTTCAGGGGTACCCGTATGCCATTTAATCAGGTAATGTGCAGTGATGTGACAAGAGTATGTCAAGGGAGACCACGCCCTTGCCAAGGGCGGGTTCTTCAAACGCTCTTGCCAAGGGCAGGTTCTTCAAACGCCCTTGCCAAGGGCGGGTTCTTCAAAAGCCCTACACCGTCCGATCTAATTAACCACATCACCTCAACATCATCTAAACCACACATTTTTTGCAAGACTAAACCTTGGTAGGGATGGGTTTTAAATTATTTGACCAGTTTTATTTTTAACCTAACATCTCTACACACCATTTATTCATTCCCCACCTTTCACCAATTTCTCACCTCAACATCATCTAAACCACACATTTCGTTTAAACTTATTCGAAAAAAATAGGTTTAAACATAGTGAGAAATTGGATTGAGGATTTAAACGAATAGTGAGAAATTGTTCGGTGGTTTCACAGATATATGGTGAAAGGTGGAGATGTTAGGTTAAAAATAAAGCTGGTCAAATAATTTAGAACTAGCCCCTGCTAAGGGCGTGGTCTTGCAAAAAATGTGTGATTTAGATGATGTTGAGGTGATGTGGTTAATTAGATCGGACGGTGGAAGGCTTTTGGAGAACCCACCCTTGGCAAGGGCATGGTCTCCCTTGACATACTCTTGTCACATCACTACACATTTGCACATCACCTGGTCATGTGATTTTCAAAATGCAGAACCCGCTCTTGACAGAAGCGGGTACCCCTGAAGTCAACACCCGACAAGAAAACACCCTCTTGTCAACATCTGACTTTTAAAAATATTATTTTAAAAAAAATGGGAAGAAAGAGATGGTACATTGCATGTGCAATTGAATAAAGCACATATATGAGTAAAAGGACACAAATGACAAACCAATGTTAAATAAAGAGTAATGATGTGTTCTTTAGATTCACATGTATATCATCCTTTTTAACACAAGTAATAGTGTAACAATCCACTAGATTATAAAATTAACACGTCAATAAATAAAAGTGATGCACTTAATTATGTAGATATGATCAGAAACACAAATCAAAGCTCATGATTAGCTCCATGAAATATTAAAGCTTTTGTTGCACCTTTACATTACACCGGACTTTGAGGAGTTTACGGTGCAATCAATATAAACCTAACCCGTTTATGAATAATTCCATGCTGACTTGAGTTTATAACTGGCAACATTGGTGGTGATTTTAGCGTTATAAGTGTTGTGTTTAGTACAATTGAATTTACTTTAAATAAAATTTTAGATGTGTTTTTTTTTTCCGAAAGGCTGATCTTTATATAAAACAAAACCTCAACAAATAGGGAACGAATACAAGAGCAGATAAAAATTTTTACATGCTAACAAAAATTAAAATTATGTCAATTCTTCCATTAAATCTTCTAATTAGATCTATTTTTTTATCCATAAAAATCCAAGAGATTTTATATCTTCTATGATCTTCTCCACCTTCATCTGTTTGTTTTGAAAAATATCCTCGTTTCTTACTTTTCAAATACACCAACAAGCAATCATTATGATACTTTGAACTGTCTTCTTTTAAGATTCCCCCGTAGTCGTATTTTTTTGAACGTCTAGAAAATTTCTAACAGAGAAGCAAAAATATGTGGAATTTTGCACCAACTACTAATGTTTTGCCAAATCCTAGTAGCCACGTAACATGAGGTAAATAGATGCTCGACTGAATCCGAAACCTCTGCACATAAGGAACAAATAGATGATCCAGTTCGAACATTCCTTCTAAGAAGGGCGTCCATGATTGGAATACGTTTTTTCTCTGATTTAGTTATTCTATTAAATTACAAAAAGTTTGGATGTGTAGAATACACATTTTATTAAGAATACTATGATAATGTAAATTCAGACACTAAGGAATCATTAAGTTTAAATACATAAAACCACCTAAACCATGGGAATAAAAAGGAGAACCACCCCAATGGGCAATATGAACTAGCTATCACTAGTAAATTGATACCATTAGTGGGAATTGTCTTCAGCAACAATTAACAGTTTGATTCATCAACAGCTAGTAATCAGTGGTACGTATGCATCGGCATTAACTTGGACGCTCAAGAATAAGCTTGTTGATGAAGTTTTTACTTAAGTGTTTCTACTAATATAACTAAACAACTAACAACGGTTATAACGCAACTATCCCACTATTTCATAAAGAGTTGCAATGTTGAATATAATTGTTGTGATGGTTAAACAAAAGAGAAAATTACCAAACTAAACATTTGACCCATCTTAATTCACAAAATAGCCATAAAAACAATTTTCTAATAATATTATTTAATATATTTAGATTACAATAGTTTTTTTAATAAATTAAAAAAGATATATTTTTATTAATGTTATTTATAAAGAAAATATTTTTTTATAAAATAATAAAACTTTATAAAACATCAAACTTTTTAAAAAATACAAAGTATTCTAACACTAGTGTTTTTAAAAAAGCAATTTTTTATAAACAAAAAAATCTAAATTGAGATTTATAATAAGGAAAAACTTTCAAATGACATTTTTTTGATACAAAATTTTCAATTATATATATAAGTTTCTAATGATATCTTATATTACGATTTGTTACTAATTTTTTTTTGTTTAACTTTATATTTTTTATTCAACATGTGTAATATGTAACAACTTTAATTTTCAGGTTAACATTATACCGTTATCTAATTTTTATCCGACAATTTAAATAAATCAATGTTTATTATAAAGTGATATATATATATATATGTGTGTGTGTCCGCGCGCGCGTGTGTGCGCGTGCGCGCACGTGTGCTTTCTTTGTACATATACATGTTCTGTGATGTATATATATGTGTGTGTGTTCTACCTGCTATATATATGCATATTTCTGCATTATATATAGATATATGTGAATCTGCAAAATATATATGTATGACCTGCAATATATATACATATGTGTGTGTTCGGTGTACATTTATGCATGAGTGTTTTGTGTATATATATGTATATGTGGGTGTTGTGACAGTGTGTGTGTGTGTGGCGTAGCTTCTGCATAGGTGTGATTTGTGTTGTGTGCGTTTAATTGTAGGAGTTCAAGGTTGAATTCAATTCATGGGTTTGGATATTTAGGGTGTGGATTTTATTGTGTGTGTCTTTTGCCTTATGTGGGTATGTGTTTAGATGATTTAGAAATTAGATGGATTGATTATTGCATGCATGATGGATATATACATAAGCATATGTTGTCTTGTGCATGTGTGTGAATATAATTAGATAAAGAAAATATATATGTGTGATGTACGTAGCATATATATGTATCTTACAATGAGTGTGTGTTAGTACATGAAAGATGTATGTGTCTATATTATTGGTGCATCACATCTGTATTAAGAGTCATGAATTGTTTAACATATGGTTCATTATGCGTGTGTGGGTTATGGTTGTTAAGCATATGGAAGTTATTATATAAAATCACATAAATAAATGCACAACAAATACCTTTACACGTGATCTGTATTAAGTAGTAATTGAGTTTTATGCATTAGAGGTAACTTAGTGTTGAGTGTGCTTGCATGGGAATTGAGGAAATCCGATAGGCTGCGTCGTAACCATGTCGGGTTCCCGAAACCATATGACTTAATTAATTAGAGTTGACATATATTACTTAGATACTAATATGAATTCAAGTTATTCGAAAACCTAATTTCTTGGTCTCTGCATTTTCTTAATCCTTATGCAATCAAGGTGAGTTCTCAACCATGTTTTACTTATTTTTTTGGGATGGAAGAAACGTATTTTCATTTGATCAGTATTACTATAATATCACTTGTTTATTAGTGTGACACCATACTTAAGTCCTCACTTTCGAACCGTTAATGTATGGATTATAACGAGGTAATTCTGAGTAGATCTACTGAGTTTGACAAACACCACTCGGGCTAGTCGTGCTAGCACAACGTTCGTCTAACGGGTGTTTAATTGACCTAATTTTTGTTGTTGTGACCGGTGTTCACAACCGAGGCATTCCTTTAGATTGTTAGCGTCGGTTGCGAACTTCATACACCTAGTAATTTGTTGAGTAGACTAGCTATCTACTGATATTATTTTGTTTACTGTATCAGTTTACTATTATATTTCGTTTATTAAAACCTGTGAACTCACCAACTTTGTGTTGACACTTTAGCATTTTTTTTCAGGTTCTTAAGCGAGCATGTCTAGGATCATCACATCATATCATTCATCAACTATTGAGTTAACAAAGAACATTTGCATTTTCTACACATTCTACATATCTGGTTTTGCGCGTGTTTGCGCCGTTTGAATTAATAATTTATACGGTTCCGCATTACTTTCATGTTTTAGCATTAAACTTTGATTTTGAGAAACTTTATTTATAATTCGAAATTATGTTTTTGAAACTGTTGTATCGTTTAGTGTAGCTAATGACTAAGATCCTGAAATGTCACGCGCCTAACAGTATTACTCTGTTTGTGAAAATTGAGGATGTGACATAATACACGGGTTTTAAAACTAGTAATTAGTATATTGTTTTTAGTGTCATATAAAACAAAAAGATCAATAATATTTTGTTGTTTCGGGTCTGACGGATTTTAATTATTAAAAGTTTTCTTTAAAATTTTACTTTCAGATTAATTTACCATTTTAAGCTTCATATTTTACTTATTTAGTTTTTTAAATTTTGTTAAAATAATAAATTTGCACCAAAAATATTTTCTTGCTTATTCTAAATTAGATATGCATATATTTTATAAATTTATATTATCTATTATATCATTAGGTTCGACCAATCTGACAAGTAACATTAAAATTTATATTGTTTGTTTTTAAAAAAATTGTCAAGTATTTCTATCAAGTCTTCAAAAAAATTAACATATAAAAACTTAAATGGTAAACGTTTCCTGTATTAACAAAAAGTGTAAAAATAAAAACTAACGTATCCTTGGCTTTTCAAGAAAACTAGGTTTTTCATCCCCGCACGTTGCCGCGGATACCGTCACTATTCCACATATTAAAACGTAGATACAAAAACATATTACGATGACCATCACTACTACGTAAAACCCTAAAGCTTCCATTGTCGTAAAAGCTATTGTTGATGTAGTTAATGTTAAAAATAGTAAACAAAAATGAAATAAACTGAAACAAAACAGAAGAACCGCGCTTGTGTTTGACACAATTCCCTTAAACAGATTCATCGTCTGTTCCCAGGGTACACCGGTTCGGAGCAGCGTACTGCCGGACGTGGCACTTGCCTGAAATGTAGCCGGAAGTTGTCGACACGGAGTCGGTAAATCGTTGTTGTGAGTTTGTAGGGTGTGTTTCTTCTCTGTTTTGTGTTGGTATATAAACACGCACAGAAAAGAATTGTAACCGAATACAAGTAATTACGCAAAACCGTTTACTATAATCATTCGACAATAATGACCATCATTAGTAACGATTTCCATTTAATTATCATAATTAAAGAAACGGTTTCATCATAATTATCATTATTAGCAGAACGGTTTTTGCAATAATGTTTAACAACGGTTTATTCCATAAATTTTATGTTGTTTTTTAAAAAAACGGTTTCAAAAAAGGACCTCTCGCAAGCCCGGGATTTTAAAGCTGCATTCGTGTCCACATGTCGCTCGCCCAGAAACCTGTTTTTTGCAACCCCCCTACGCGCGGGTAGGTGTCGGAATAAAACACAACATAACACTTTAACAAGCCTTGGAGACTTGCATATATAAACCAAATAAAACTTTTTCGCCACACCAATATGGGACAAAACCCATTTTACTCATTTCTATTAAAACTCATTTAAGATTTAGAGATTTCGACATCTCATTCAATCCTCACACCAACAATCCCCCACATGAATGGAGGTCGAACTCAGTAACATCAACATTCCAGTTAAACTACAACAGTTGAATCTTGCATACAATAGGTAGGTGTTACCCTTTGAACCTTTGCTTATGAAAACACACTTAGTCTACTGGCTCTGAGTAGACAACGATGTCTTTGAACTCGTCTACCGTTTGTGAACGCAATAATACGTTTTCACACAAGACTCTCCCTAACAATGCTAAGTCCTCATAGTTATGTTCGTTATGGTCATGAACATGTGCTTGGTTCTACGAGAGCCATTAAGTATTGTGCCCAGTTAATACCTGTTAGGTCTAGTTTTAGTAGATCTAGTTCATTATGTATAGGTTTAGTACTTGAATTAATATCTGTAATGAATGCTTGTAATTCATTATTGTGTATGCATTAAATATATAGGTTAACCCATTTTTGTGTGTGTTGATTTATGTATGGATGCAGGTACAAACATTATACTTGGTCAACTTATGAAATTGAACAAGTGTAAGAAACATTTACGGATGAACATTTTGTTCTTCCGTGGATATATTTCTTACAAGTAACTTGTCATCCGAAGATCCTCTATGGATGAACAACCAGAAGTGAAGAACAAGATTGCTTCGTAAGTGTTGATACATATATGTACCTAGATCCTGATCTGAATGTAATATGTCTTTATTGTCTTACACTTATGTAATTATTGGGTACTAAATGAAATAAAAATGTTTGGTTGTGTCTATAATATTTAATATATTTCATTAATGAGTTGTTTAACGCATATTGACTTGATTATATAGGTTTGTGATTGTTTGAATTGCTATGCATAATGTTATAATATTGAATACATTCAAACTTGGTGAAGTGAAGTTCTCATGCGTCCGACTGGACCATGCGCCCCAACAGTGGTCATGCGTCCGAATGGCCATGAGACTAAGTGTCCATGCGCCTAAATAGTTCATACGCCTGAACAACTTCATGCGTCTGACTCAGTCGCACGACTGAACACTCAGTTATGCGAAT
>BJCM01200750.1:0-15889 GCA_018326385.1 Flaveria bidentis
ATTCCTAATCGATTCTTAACGTTTAGATTCAATACATAATTGTTTCTACGTGCGTTCTCACTGATTGGATCGCCAATCAAATAGGATTCCGCACTATTTGATTCGGTATACACATTAATCAGTTAGTATTTCGTTCAATACACGATCCTAACAAACCTTAACCCCAATTGACGAATCAAATTTTGATCTCGAGACAGGGAATGCATTCGAGAATGAAGTTATTGAACTAGACTGACCAATTAGTAGAAAAACAGAAAAAGTAAAATGAAAAGCTCAAGGAAGGCAAGCTGATAGAATTATTCAACTTAGAAAAATAAATATACTCTTTAGAGAAGTCACAGGCTCAAGAGAAAGAGTTTTATGACTGAAGGCCGAGAAAATGAAGTATGACAAAGAGATAGAGTGAAGTAAAATGCGTCAAGAGGATGAAATATTATGGCTCGAGGCCGAGAAACTAGAGCTTGCAAGAAACAAATCAGATAATCGAATTATGATGATGGATGTGAGTGTCATGCTTGAAATGCAACAGTTATATTTTGAGAAACTTCAATGAACAATCATGATGAGAGACAAATATGCTTGTAACGAGAGACACTTTTGAATTGTTATAATTTGAAGACAAAAAGCTTTTGAATGTTTAGTTTTATTGATGCTAGGCTTATACTTATGATATTTAAGCATGTATAACTTGTTTTATTTTTTGTTTGTGAATTGTAATTCAAAGCTTAAACTTTGTTAATCTTTTATTATTTACTTACTAGTTATTGATTTGGATAGAAAATGTGTTTTGCATATGTGTATTTGTAACTAGTTATGTTAGATCTTGTTATTGGAAATATACTTTATAGTTTATTTGCAAATGTTTGTTATTGGCCCTTTTAGCACAAGCCAAAATGATCATTTTTAGATGGATCCGTCATAACCGAACTCATCCTATCCTAATCATGTTCTATACAAAACGTCCTATAAAATTTAGATAGTCAAACTTCTATTATATACATTTTTCAAAAATATAATCTTAGAAATAAAGATAGTAAATCAAAATAGTTTATAATTGAAATTGTAGATAAAAGAAAAAGGAAAAAATGAATATGAGATAAAAATGAGGAATGAAATGTGAGATGTTTTTGTAAAATGACATATAAATATAAAAGATTATTTTTCAAAAATAATTTTTAAGGATATGAATATATGATGGATTGTAGCATTTCATCTATGAGTTTATCTGATTGATATTATTTAAAAATTATTCGTTGAATGTAAAAAAAATAAATATAGAATAAATAATGAATGCTTTAATACCCTCTATAAAAACTTTAAATCTTGTCTGTCCAAAACCACCAAACTTTTTCCCTCTCTAAATATCTTGTGACGTTGGTTCTCCGGCGACGACATCATCTTCATCTTCATCTTCATCGACATCTCAGCTTTAGTCTTGAGGTTAGTATTTTCCATTTCCTATTTCTTCCGGATCTCTGTTAAGTAGGTTCTCGATGTAGAAAGCAAACAATTTTTGGTAGCTTGGGTTATCGATTCAAGTATGCGTTCAAAATCAGTAGTTATATTCTTTGTTTTTTTCTTGATTTCTCTCATTTTGGTAGTTGATCCCCTATTTGGATCCGAAAAACCGACAAATATTACCACGTACAGCCAGACATCATGTCCTCTTCATCTTCCGAAGACACAGCTCCGATGTCCATTGATGAATATGTTGATTACTTGCATCTCCCATTCAACAAGATAAAATCAGCCATCAACAACTTTGCTGATGAAAATCTGCTCACACAAGGTTCCTCTTTTAAGGTTTACAGAGGGCAGCTCTTGAAATCAGGGGACTTGATCGATATCGTCGCACGAAAACCTCTGCTAACGAGCCTCGCCCTCAACGAGTTGACGATTCTAAAAAACTTCGACTACAAAAGTATTGTTTCTCCATTTAGGATTTCTCTTGTGGGAGACGATTATGTTGTGATAAACAAGTACGAGGTCAATGAAAGTCTCAACAAACATCTGAGGGGACCAACCCTCACTTGGATGCAAAGATTGAATATATGTGTTGGGGTTGCACGTGCGTTGAATTACCTTCATTATAATGCAGAAGACGATCATTATGTCATACATGGAAACATTAAGAGCTCTAAAGTGTTACTAGATCACAACTGGGAACCAAAGTTACATGGTTTTGCATTTGCTGTTAGAGTAAAAAAGCATCATCTTCATCTTACTAGTAAATATAATGGCTCGTTACAATATATGGATCCGGCGTATGAAAGTACCAGAGCTTTGACTTATAAGTCAGACGTGTTCTCTTTTGGTGTCTTGTTGTTTGAAGTCTTTTTTGGGGGAGAAGCATATATTCCAAACGATGATAATTGGTATTTTGCTCGATTGGCGAGATCACACTATGAAGAGGGAAAACTAGATGAATTGGTAGAAACCAATCTTCGAAAACAAATGAACTTGCAATCATTCTATATTTTTGCTGAAACAGCATATTGGTGCTTGAAAGAGAAGCGATCTCAGCGCCCAAATATGAATCAAATTCTCTTAAGACTTGAGAAAGCTTTGGAACTTCAACATAAACATGTAAGACCATCAACCATTTGTCATTATCAAAAGCCCATAAATTTATTAATTGAATGCTCACTACTGCAATTATTCATATTAAAGGAACATTCAAGAGCTGCAATTGAAGGTTCATCATCCCACCACCTAAAGGTAAGATAACTAATTTCATTTTGACTAGGGTATAATGCTTGTAGGTTTTTTGCTTCTCTTGATATGAATGGAATATGACTAAAGTTAGATTTATTTTCTTCTCACTATACCACACTTATAGGAAATACAAATATTAAAATAAAATGAGTTTTTTCATTGCCATTGAAGCGCTCTTTTTCAAACCATTGATTTCAATTGGATGTTACTTCTAGACATTCATTTATGCTAGCATCTTTATTAATTATATAAGGGCTAAAAGATCATTCTCTTTATATAGTTTTTTCATGCTAAATTTTAGCTTTAGTTTCTTAATATAAACACCTCATATGAACATGTTAGATACTTTATAAATCTGAAAGCTTAAAACAAATTATAAGTTAATTGTGAACTTGTGATTCCAGAATGGTACTTATCAATAAAGTGATAAAGCCATGATTTTCTTTTATATTGCATTCTCATGCATAATGGCAAATATATGGTGTAACTCTATGCTTTTCCTTTAACCTGTAAATCTATAATGTAATATTGGTGCATATCTTTCCTTTTCTTCTAACCCATAATATGATATGGGTGCATCCCCTGTGATTCTGTTAACAAGTACAATAATATAGTGTTGCATTCCTATGCTTTTCTTTTAACTCGTAATGTCATTTTGGATGTATCACTCCATTTTTCTTTCAACTCGTAATATTAGGGGCGAAACTTGGATCACCTGAAATTTCGTTTAAGTGACATAGAGTTAGCAACCAATAACTTCTCCAAAACATACTGCATTGGGTCAGGTGGCTATGGTATGGTATACAAAGCAGAACTTGAACATTTTGATGGCATAAATTCGTTGATTGTTGGAGGAAAGGTTAAAAATGAATCATCTAAGAAACGTAGCACCGTAGCTATTAAACGCATCTTTAGCAGACAAGACGAGCAAGGAGAGCAAGGGTTTTTAGCAGAAATTGAAATGCTTAGTAATTGTAAGCATCCAAATATAATATCTCTTTTAGGCTTTTGTGATGAAGGACCAGAAATGCTTCTTGTTTATGAGTACGCTTCTAATGGAAGTCTTGATGATTATTTGGGAAACATTGATAACTTGACTAATCTTACTTGGGCTCAACGAATACAAATATGCATTGATATTGCACATGGGTTGGATTACCTCCATAGAAGTGTAGAGGGCAAAGAAAGCATAATACACCGTGATATCAAAAGTGCCAACATCTTATTGGATGATAATTGGGTGGCGAAGATTGCTGACTTTGGGCTCTCCAAGTTGCACCATGCAAATCAACAAGGCAGCACCCTCATTACCTATAATATTGCTGGGACAGATGTGTACTTGGATCCGGAATATCTGAGTACTGGTAGGTTGAAAACTAAATCAGATATTTACTCTTTTGGAGTAGTTATGTTTGAAATCATGTGTGGGAAGTTGGCATATGATAAAACTTACAGTGAGAAAGGACTTCCATCAATAGCACGAGATTGCGTCAATGAGGGAACATTGGAGAAATTGGTAGATCCAAGAATAAGGGAAGTTGATGAAAACATTTCTATGCTAAACGGAGGGATCAATCAAGATTCTCTGGATACATTTTCAAAAATTGCCCATCAATGTTTGGCAGAGACTCAATTAGAGCGTCCGACAATGGAAGTTGTCATCAAAGAACTCAAGAAAGCATTAAACTTTCAAGTAAGTAACTCTTATTTCTCTTCGTATTTTGGAACCTTGGTAGCGAGTGGTTTGTTTATCATTTCATATATATACGATTTATGTTTCAGATAAAGCACAATTTGAAAATTTTATATTACCAAAACTCGTATAATTATATAAAATACATCAGTTCATCACTCATGCAGTAACTTTTATTGCGAATTCATGAAATTGCTGAACTATTTGCAAGACAACTAGTAAACTTATGATATAACTCACTATTTAAATACATAAAAGAATAATTATTCATCTTTCATGCGTTCTTTATAAGTAAGTTGTCAAAAAAAATTATGAAAGCATGTATAACTTGGCATATTGTTTTTCAAGGTCTACTTTCTCCTAGGCTTTTAAGAGTTTATTTTTAACTTTAATTTCATTTTTAGCTTATCATAAATTTATTTACATATCTATGTTTTTACCTTTTTAAAACTAATATATTGACAAAGTTTCACCAAATTTTATTAATTGGTAGTTTGTTATCATGAATTTATAAAATATATGTTTATATGTATGGAAGATTGGAAGATGATATGGTTTATGTAAAAAAATATTGATATTTGATTACTAACTCGTCTTTGTAGTTTATCCCATGTTTTATACATCTAAATTCATGACAATGCAGAAAATTTAATACAACAATAAATATAGTTTATTTTGTAGCAGGGTTTAGCTGGATATTGAGATATTCCGTTTGGTGCATATCAAAATTGAAAAAAAAATGTCTTCGTTTATGTGTTCATTAGTTGTTTGGTTATTAAATGCAATGCTCTTATTCATACATTTTGCAAAATTAATCAAACTCTGGAATAATATACATACTTTAATCTGTAACAACTGAAGATCTGCTTTTTTCGATTGTTGCAGGAACTATATTATTATATACATGATCACACAGGAATGATAGAACACTTTTATATTTACACACTATGAAATGGTGTTAAATCATCACACCCCTTAGAAGAGGTGATAGTTAACTAACCAATTTGATTATGCTACATAACTACTGTGACATATACTTATAATAATAACTTATAATAAGTCTAGATTATAACAATACATTCTTAACAACATACATGTTATTAGTTTACTTTTTCGTTCTGAGAATTCAATGCACTAACATGTTTCTACTTTAATTTACCAGCAGAAAAGGCATGAGTTGTTGATTGATAGTATATGATTGGGAATACTATTTTAACAAAAAATTAGATATGAGTTTCTTATTTACAAGTTGATTTAATTATCATGATTTACAGAAGAACAACCAGGATAGCCTCCACATATCACTTGAAGCCATAAAATTGGGCACACAAAACTTCAGTGATTGCAATTGCATTGGAGAAGGAAGATTTTGGAAGCTTTATGTAGGGGAACTTGCACATGCTAAGGGGCGTACCCCTATTATTGCAAAGCGGTGGGATGACAAGTCTTGTCAAAGACATATTCAGTTTTTTACAGAGCTTGATCTTCTTAAGTATAAGCATGAAAACATCATTGGTCTTGTAGGCTATTGTAATGAAATGAATGAAAAAGTCATTGTTTACGAGCATGCTTCCAATGGAAGATTGAATAAACATTTGGACAATCCTAGTTTGACATGGATAAAACGCCTCAAGATAGGCATCGGTATTGCAAACGGATTGCAATATCTTCATAGAGGTGGTGGAGAGCTAAAGGATTCCATGAAACATAGAGACATTAAAAGTGGTAGCATTTTACTTGATGATAATTGGAATGCTAAAATTTCTAATTTGGAGTTGTCCCATAAATCAACGGTATATGATAGAGCTGAACACATCGATGACAATGCTCACGACTCATTGGGATACGTAGACCCAGAATATAAAGACACGGGTTTCTTAATAGAAGACTCGGATACATACTCGTTAGGTGTGATTTTAATTGAGATGTTGTGCGGGAGATTGGCATGGGCAGAGGGATGTGAGAATCACTCTCAATCATTAGGCCCTTTGGCAAAAATGCATTACTATGAAAAGGGAAACCTTGATGAGATGATATTTGAGGGTATAAAGGAACAAATTGCGCCACAATCATTGTATATATTTGAACTGGCCACCATTAGATGCTTACGACCTACCAAGTATAAGCGACCATGGACAAGCCAGATTGTACTACAACTTAAAAAGGCCTTGCAATTCCAAGTAAGTTTCATACTTTTGTTCAAGTTTGATTTGTGCTTTCAATACACATGTACAAATTTTAATATATAGTATAAATATAACTAAAAACATATCAGTTAAATAATAGAGCCAAAAATGTGTGTGAAATCTTAAATAACATTAAACAATTAATGGCTGTGAAATTATATTTATATAAGGTGAACATAAAATCAGTTTTCTAGATATGTAATTGAATTTTTTTATTAATATAAAATTTTTGTTTGTTTAATTAATATATAGGAGGATTATGAAATATGGGAGCATACAGTGCTTACACACCAGAAAGAAATCCTCCACTCGCAAAATCTGGAGATCTACGACTGCATAATGAAAAAGGATCTATATGATATATTCTCGAGGGGAATCTTCCTTGAAGACGGAAGAGCGGTAAGTAACTCTTCATGTTAATTCGCATAAGCTTTTCTTGTGAATAATTCTTTAATTACAAATCATTAATCATCAAAACTTGGAAGTAGCTCTTGAAAATGTAATGTTGCAAACTTTTTTAATGGGTGGATTTTACAAATATGCAAATGGATATTCTTGATAACGTGATTTTGAAAAGATATTAGCTGATTAGGAAGCCATTCTGACTATTTTGAATATAATGAAATATCAATTATTTGATTAATTGTTTTGATAAACTAAGTAGACATAGGAAATTTCATATACAATGGTCTTAAAGCATGATTATGGGTGTATATGATATTTTGCAAGTTTAAAAATGTATATATGAAATTGCTCTTAAACAGAATTATTAAAATGTTATGTAATTAATGGATGTGAACTTATCAAGCTTCCACCACGAAAAGTTGTCCTGGAATTTCCTCTAATTTGTTTGAACTTCTCACAATATCGACAGATAAAAATGGTAAAAGGATAATATCGTTCAGAATATCTCAGATCATTTGTGTAACGATTGATAGAAGTTATCATCGATGTTAAATATGTTAAATTACCTTTTGCAAGGTCATCAAGGGTAGCCAAAACCTTATTCTTGTTAATTTCTTTCGTCGTCTTCCAAATCCAGTCTTTAGTTCATATTAATGGTTTGACTATGGTAGTGAAAGAAAGAACTTCTAGACAGGTCTAGTACCTGTCCACCCATATACTTTATATCGACTCTGAAGCAATGGTTGGAACAATAATTTCTTGAATATCTAAAACACAATTGATTGCATATAAAAGACTGAAATTAAACATATAAACATACACGTTATTATAAAGTATATTACCTTTTGTCCTTTTTACCATTTTTGATAGCGTCAACTAGTCAAGAACCTTAAACCATTATGTTTCCGCCTAAGTACAATAAACCTTTGCTTATTTGTTTCACGGTATTCTTGAATATGCATGAACATAAAGAGGATATGCACATTATAGATGAGAACTTATATATTACTTAATATCCTTTTTATCGTGAACACATGCTCTAATATCCTTTTATCAATTTGACATATAATTATTCGATACATATTTACCACATGACGATGCAAAATTTTAATATGGTAATGAGCATAGTTTATGGAGTTGGATGTTCATTAGTAAAAATGCAATTGGTGCAATTTAAATTTGAAAAGGAAATTGTGTCGTTGTTTATGAGTAAATTAGAATGTTTAATTTTTAGATTCAATGTTCGTATCAAAGCATGTTCTTTAGCTTGTCTCCTTTTGAATATTTCAATGAAATCTCATATTTTTTACTTTAACTTACCAGCAGAAGATTGGCATGTATTGTCGATTGATAGTTTATGATTAATTGAATATTTTAAGATGTTTTCAATTGCAAAACTCAGTTAAATGTCATGACTTACAGCAAACCATCAAGGACAACCTCCATATATCGCTTGAAGCCATTAAATCAAGCACACAAAACTTTAGTGATTGCAAAGTCATCGGAGAAGGAAGATTCTGGAAGCTTTATGAAGGAGAATTTGCACATGCCAATGGGTGTACTGCCATTATTGCAAAGCGGTGGGATATCAAGTCTCATAAAAAACATATCCAATTCTTCACCGAGCTTGAGATTCTTCAAAAATATAATCACAAAAACATCATTGGTCTTGTAGGCTATTGTCTTGAATTGAATGAAAAGATCATTGTGTACGAGCAGTCCTCTAATGGACGACTCAATAAACATCTAGATGATCCTAGTCTTACATGGATGAAACGCCTCAAAATATGCATCGATGTTGCAAATGGATTGGAATTTCTTCATTATGGTATTGCTGAGAAAGACTTTTCCATGAAACATAGAGACCTTAAAAGTGGTAGCATTCTACTTGACAGTGATTGGAATGCTAAAATTTCTAACTTGGAGTTGTCCCGCAAGACAAAAGATGTTGATAGAGCTGAACATATCGATGATAATGCTTGCGACTCATTGGGATACATTGATCCAGATTACCAATGTGACGGTTTCTTAAGGGAGACCTCAGACATATACTCATTAGGTGTGATTTTTTTTGAGATGTTGTGCGGGAGATTGGCGTGGGTAGAGGGATGTGAGGATCACTCTCAATCATTAGGCCCTTTAGCCGTAAGACACTACAAGGAAAAAGCAAATTTTGATGAGATGATATTTGAGGGTATAAAGGAGCAAATTGTGCCGCGATCGTTGACAACATTTCAACAGGTCGCCATTCAGTGCTTACATGATAATATGTATGAGCGGCCATGGACAAGCGAGATAGTAATGCAACTCAAAAAGGCCTTGGAATTTCAAGTAAGTTTTCATACTTATGTTTGAGTTATTTTCCTGCTTTTGATACATATCTACCAATTTGAAATATGTATTAAAGAAATATAACACAACATACCAAGATATAAATGAACAAAAAGTCTTAGAAAAATCTTAAAAATATATTAGACCATATACACAGTTTTTAAGATATGTTGTGATGTGTAATTTGGCAACTTAAAGCCATTGTTTGTTCTATATTTTTGTTTTACTCCACTTTTTAAAGTTAAAAAATAAAGAATGGTTTACATATCAAAATGAAAATGAACTTGTATATTGAATATTAAGAGTTTAATTAAATCATATATAGGAGGATTATGAAATATGGGAGCCCAAGCTGCCAATAGATTACAAAGAGATCATCAAGATGTCTAAAACTCCGGAGATCTATGACTGCAAAATGAATAAGGATCTGTACGACATGTTTTCTAAAGGAATCCTCCTTCAAGACAGCAAAGTGGTAACTAATTCCTTATTTTTTATTTCACTTAGCTTTTCTGTGTTAATAATCAATTACAAAGAATAATTGGGCTCATTCAAAATTTGGTGTTCTTTGTTTTATCTGTGTAATACACACAAATTATTCATGTGAATGGTTCTTTAGATGAGCATAATCAATTCCATAATTTAAGGTCTATTGCAGTTGGGTTTAAGTTTTCATTTTCTGTGTTAATAGTGGTTTTGGCTTGGGAGGAATGGAGAAAGAAATGAAATGGTATCAGCAAAAAGGTTTTCATATAAAAACCATTTGTTACGTAAATGGCGATCTATTCCTGAATCAAGGTACATTCCTCTCTTTTTATTTGTAGTTGACAAGTATTTTGAAACCATTTTTTTAAACTTTAATATATTAAAACACGTGCAGGTTTCCAAAAGTAGCTGAGATGTTTGATATTTCTAATTTAAATGTACAAATCAAAATAAGAACTCAACTTTTATCTCCATATGTCAATTACAAGGTCTATCTCATCTTTAGATTTTGTGGTCCAAGAAAATCTCAAACTAAACCGATGTATGTGAACCTAAAGTACAAAATGGGGAACGAAAACCTGCATGCATATTTCGCAACATGGAGAGAAGATGGATGGATGATGATTGAATTGTTTCAATTCTTGAATCACAAGAAAGATACTGATGTTGAGATTCTGCTAGAAAGCTTTTCACGATGCTATTGTGGAAGAGTTTCCATCTACATTGAAGGCATTCTATTTCAAGCAATTGAGAATGCAAGTTTGATTATACTTATTGTTCTGTTTACATCAAGGAAACATATTCACGTGTATATTAGTTACAAGTTTACAAAATGGTCTTTAATTTTATATGCAGGTAAAACATGAAGAAATAGAGAAATCAAAGGAAGTCCAACAAGTCTTGAAATCAAAATCAAATAAGGTGCAACAAGTTCAAGCTATCTATGATAAAAAAAATATTTATTAAAAGAATCTCTATTGTAGAATTAAAATATACATTCATTTTTTAATAATATTCTTAAACGTCAAACAGCTCATGTTCTCACCAAGTAATAGGAAGGTAAAGAAAGATCATTTGACTTGGTTTTCGTTACGGCAAATAAAGAGTGAGAGAGATGAGATGCTATCTGCAAAGAAGGTTGTGTTCCAATCATCTAACGTCGCGATTCAATCAAGGTTTGTTTTCCAAAATAACTTCATGATGCTAGATTTCAAAATTTTGAATCAATTCTTAATACAAGACATTATTTATTTCTGATAATCAGTTTATTATTTCAATTCATGACTTTGGAACTTTTACAAAAGTTCAATAAAAAGCTTAAAGGTTCAAAGCTATATAGAAATTTATAAAATGCTAAAAGTTTTAAAGTTTTACAAAGTAAATAAGATCAAAGTTCTATAGAAGTTTAGAAAGCTGAAATGGATAAAGTTTTATTAAATTTCAGCTCATATAAAAGTTAATTAGAGCAGTACTTTGGTTAGTGTTTTATGAGACAACATAAGCATATTCCATGTGTTGTAAGTATATGTTGGTAGGTAGATTGCAAAATTTTTACATCTCGAGTGTATCTTCAAGAAGTTTGTATTATATGACATGTCATACATGCAGATTTAATGGGGCGATTGAGCTTCAAGGACAACAAGTACTACACATCAAGTGCAAGATTAAAAGTCAAATGTTGTCATCACATATGGAATATGCGTGCTACCTTGTTTTCAAGCTTTCAAACAAGTGTTGGGGGTTGCATGGTCCGGTGGTAGTACGAGATATGTCTTGCTGGAGAAACAAAGATAGGAGAATTATTTACTTTAGATATCCAAACCCTTGGAATGAACATGATACTGATTGGATTCCAAAACACAGGAAAGACGGATGGATGGAGGTTATTGTCTGGAAATTCAACTCAAATTATGAGTTTAAAAATGATCATCTTTTTGTTAATTTGAAACTCATAACCTATGAAGGAACTATGTCAGGCCTTATTGTACATCACATCAAGTTTCGCCCAATCTAAGTTCGTACCAGAATTCTAGCTGTATTTTAGCCTAATCCGTCCAAAGGACATGATCATATGCTTGTTGTTGATGTGGCGGTTGTTAACCAAATTAGCATCATTCACTTGTTCAAGTACTTGTCTTGTATTTTATACATTCTGCTTGTATGTTGTTGTAAATTTATAATCTATATATAACTCATCCCTTAATTGAGGGAATCATTCCAAATTAACATTTTCACAGCTGTGACCATGGCGGGTTATATTGAAGAAAGAATGATATTTTGTGAATTATTATTATAGTACTAAATACAATGAATGAATCACTAACAAGAATGGTAGTGTCCAGACTCAAGACACTAGAAATGTTGATCCATATGTTCCTTTGGTTAACTTATTGTTGGTTTATGGTCAAAGGGGAGGTAATTAAGTGATTTGTGTAGTGGAGATCCATGCCAAGTTTTGAATAACCGATGCAACACCAGACGGACCACACAGTGGACAATGGAGCTGTTGGACGCGTCAGTGATGTCGCTATATCTTTTGCCAGTGCAAGAAAGGTAACACATAATGTTGACTTTGTTGATGTTTATTTAAAACAACATAACTAATGAAGTCAAACTAAAGGCATCTCAAATTGATGATAATAAATATCAAGGATATTAAAGTTGATGCCAAGAGTACTAAAGCAATATATAGTCACAACAAATCCAAATGTGAAACAACACTTTTATATTCCGCAAGATGCAATAATCCTCTTTTGACATCAAATTTCCTTCTATATCACACTGTATGAAAACACCATTTCAAGTTGAAAACAAAGCAAATTGACCACTATCTTTACAAAGTTTGAATTGATGCATTTTAACTACCACTAATAAGCACAATAGTGTACGTGAACAACTCACGTGTGCATTTCATTATATATGATCACACATTCATATGGATTCTCATTTCATAATAATGATGATGATACAGTATCAATCTTCCGACATGTTACTATCAAAGTATTAACCAATGTATTTCATTGATGTGTTGAGATCAATTAAATCTATAAAGTACTCCTAAAGACTAGATAATAAGTACAACATACTAGGAGATAGAATAGGAACTACAACAAGATAACATAATTTAAAATAATTTGAATTTATCGATGGGAAAAATCTGATGAAACCAAGATGTTGCTAATATTCCCCATCGAGATGGACGAGCGTGAGAGAAGCCCAATCTTGGATAAAAGAAGTTGATGTCACGATTTGAGTAGGGTTTTGTAAGAGCATCTGCAAGTTGGTCATCCTCGGCTATGTGAGTTACTCGTATTGTCCCATCTTGAACCTTTTCGCGCACAAAATGAAAGTCTAAGGCTAGATGTTTCGTTCTTGAATGAAAGACCGGGTTGGCGGAGTAA
This sequence comes from Flaveria bidentis, assembly GCA_018326385.1. Classification (NCBI taxonomy): domain Eukaryota; kingdom Viridiplantae; phylum Streptophyta; class Magnoliopsida; order Asterales; family Asteraceae; genus Flaveria; species Flaveria bidentis. The sequence continues at coordinate 13,218 of BJCM01200750.1, forward strand.
TGTGTAGTGCTTAAGTTGTCACTATATATTGTTGATGCAGTAATGGATTTGTAACCAAGTTTAGACATTAAGGGATCAACCATTGTACTTCAGTTGTTGTAGACACGACAGCTCAAAACTCGGCCACAGTTGATGAACGAGCTAAGGTGGATGGGTTGTCACTTGAGCTCCAAGACACCAGGTTGGATCCTAACTAAACATATAACCAGTTGTGCTTCGATAAGTGGATTTGTCGCCTACCCAATCCGCATCGGTAAAAGCATGAAGCTATAAAGGTGAGTTCCGTTTGAAAAGAATACCATAATGCATAGTGCCATGTAAATAACATAACAATCTTTTTAGGGCAGCTCAATGAATGTCGGTTAGTTTGTGCGTAAATTGTGATAATTTGTTTACGAAAAATGAGACATCAAGTCGTGTGATGGACAAATATTAAAAGGGCTCTAACTAAAGCATGGTAGTCGGTGGGGGATGGAAGAGGTGCATCGTCCAATGTGGTAAGGGGGACCAAACATGACATCGGAGTGGTATTTCGCTCATGTTGGCTTTTGTTAGAAGATCCAAAATGTATTTGGTTTGTGAAAGGAATAAACCTTTTATGTGAGGGATGACTTCAACATCAAGGAAATAAGATAAGTCACCAAGATCTTTGAGAGAAAAAGGAGTAACAAGTGAGATGATGAAGGAATTAATAGTAGAGGAATTTGGTCACGTGATGATTATATCATCAACATAGACTAAGATGAAGATAGGATGTTGAGAAGTTTTGTTGACAAAGAGAGTGTAAGGACCTAGCCTTTATGGATTACAATATCAAATGAAAAGCAAAAACTCAAATTATGCAAGAAATACAAGAAAGCAAGAACTGTAAGATGATGGATAATATTGTCATCGCACGAAGACTTAAAGTTGTCGCGCGAGAACTTAATTTTCTCGCGCGAGAGCATCTTGATGGTATATATAGATGTTTTTACTTTGTATTTTAGTATGTGTGTTCATTTGTAAAGGTGCTCTGAGAGTGAGAGAGCAAAGAGGTGTGTGATAGGCCGCTAGAGGGGAGCTCACCTTGGGTGGATCGAGCTTAAACAATGTAAACTCCTTTGGTATTGTAATACTTTGATTAATAATATTTGATTGAGTTTGTTTGAAGTTCGTTGATATCACACATCCACACATCCATCTTAATTTGATTAACAAGTGTCATAATATATGTAATCCATCGTGACGAGGACTTTACATTTGGTATTAGAGCAAGGTGTTGCTCTTGATACACGGATTTTCATTCTGCGATATTCCGTTTAAGATGTTAAACATGGAGGTTGAAGATCTAAAGGTTTAGATCAAGTTTAGACCAGCTTCAAAGGAGAAGAAGGTGAAACTGAGGGTGAAGACACACGAAATCAGCTTTGTTTCATCATTACGCTCGGTATCTTCAACTTTTGGTGGAAAACGAAGATCTCAGACCGTAGCAGTGATTCAAAATCATAAACGTCGATTTTGGTTGAAGTTTTCGTGAGAGTAACTGCATCGTGCGAGAACTTGGCAAAAATAATTCTATTTTGTGAAAACTTTTACATGAGAGAACTTTTCCTTGCGAAAACTTTCCATGTGAGAACTTTTTCATAAGAAAACTTTTTCATAAGAAAACTTTTTCATGAGAAAAGTTTATGCAAAATCTTTGCCGTAGTAATACTTAAACAAGGTGTTTTGTGATGTTTGATCAAGTTCAAAATTCTATATTTACAACATTTGATTCAGGTCGTTCGTGAATTGAAACTTGACAATGTGGGCTTATCTTATCTTACTATGGGGATAATGATCGAACAGGTTAATTAAGTGAAGAATCAAGATTGTTTGGTATTTTTGCTCTGAAAATATATGCTTATTACATCTTACTTAGGGTGAAGAATCCTTTATATGATCTAGTTCGTCGTCAAGAACTTGTCATCGGATTGAAGAATCGAGTTCTTCGGGAGTCTAAATTGAAAGTTGGATCTCTCTATCATATGCCTAATACATCTTAAGTTGTAAGTAATCAAGATAAATATTTTAATCTTGATTCAAACATGATATCCTTTATGAAGCTATAAGGAGGATGTTAAAGCTGAGGGGAAAGACTGAAGTGACAAATACCCGGTTATCGGATCATTTTTGAAGATGAGTGGCTGAAGTCAAATATAGCTTGATATTGAACCGTTCATATAAAATAAACATTCAAAAATTTTTATTAATATACTCAATACAAGAGAACATAAATAAACGATTATCAATTCTTTTACAATGGACAATTTATAAAAATAGATGAAACAAAAATGTAAAAGCTGATGATCGTGTTCAACAGGGGCCCTTAAAACAAATTCCGAGCCTCCCAGGAGAACTCGTTTTGTTTCCCAGGGTACAACAGCCGAAGTAGTTGACGGGTGGACCGTAGGACAACCCTCAAATGATGTAAATGGATTGATATATATACTAAAACGGGTTTGATTATGTGGTTAAATCATGTGAATTCGATGACTACAGATTGATTGTTATTATAGGAAATTGATGGAAATGAGGCAAGGACCGATGGCTTGGAAGATGGTGGAAGCGAGCAAGAGAAGTGAAGAGAATTGAGAAGAAACAAGAAATTGGAAAAGCTGGCCACCGTAGCTTACGGTGCCACCGTAATTTAC
>BJCM01200751.1:0-28099 GCA_018326385.1 Flaveria bidentis
TGGTACACTTTGCATCTTATTTCTACCATCTATTTATAAGGAAGAAAATAACTCCTAATCATAAAAGAGAATCATAACCGATAGCTTAAATCAAGCATAGCTTGATTTATGCTTTGACTACTTTATTATATTTGATTGCCTAATTATTAAATTATTAATTCCTAAAATAGATTTTGGGCAGATCCAGTTTTCTGACCCATGACCCATTTGATAAACTTTTGACCCATGAACATTTTAACCCACAAACATGATTAGAACTATCAGCTAGCTATTACGAAGTTCCTTAGTCACTTAAGTAATTTGATGCAGGTTACTTGGTTGAGACTGTTAAAGATACTTATAGAACCGTAAGGTATATATCTAATCTTATTTCCTTCTTCAAAATTCTAAATATGCAAGTTACATCCTTTTATAGGGTTATCTCTTCTGTTGCCTATATAATACAATTTCCTGCTTGTGGAAATATATAATGAAACTGATATAGTATGCTTTTTCATGTACCAGTGTCAGTCCAGAAGGTGCAAAATTTCTGAGATCCTGTAGGCCTGATCACCAACCTCCATTACTTTTGCCAATAACTAGTGAATCTGACGGCAATGGTGACATCAAAACTGGCTCGGGACATGATGGACTGTCACAAGTAGGTTGAAAGGGACATTTCTTTTCAATCCAACCATTACTTCTTACATATTAAATATGGGTGCATATTTGCATGCTGAGGCGGACATGATGGAAGGTTTTCTGCCTCTATGCATTAAAATACACTTTGGGGCTTCTTTCCATCTGTTCACCCTTTTTACCCATGTCCTCTTGGTCTTTTTGTCCATTTGACTCCTTTAGAATGCTAGATATAAAGCGTAGCCTGAAATGACCAACTTTTGGAGTGATGGGGTGAAATTGCAGCCAATGAGTCCCACCATTAGTTATTATAAATCTTTTATATTTGTGGGGATGATCACATGCTTATGCTCAGGCTATTATGAAATGTACAAAATCCAATTGCAAATATATGAACTTTTTGATCAAAATTCTTTCCCCTTGGCTAATTTTTACTTATTTGTTATCTTATACTATCATTTTGGTTCATCTTTTGGGAAATATTGTCTTAGCTATTGATTAATTCTAATCTAGGCAGAGGCAGAACTCTATAAAATGCTTTTAGAAGAGAGAATGAAGCTTGCAAGATCTGCTGGAACTGCCCCGTGAGTTCTTCTGTTCTATTGACATTGCATAACCTAACCGCATATTGCCCTTTATTTCCTATGAGCATAACTAATATTCTAACAATATGTGTACTTATTATAATAAGATCAATATCTACTTTGCAGATATGCTATATGTGGTGATTTAACGTTGAAAAAGATAGTTGCGACAAGACCATCTACTAAAGCAAGACTGGCAAACATTGATGGTGTCAACCAGGTATTCTTAATGATGCTGAAATTCACCTGACTTTTCTCATTATTAGAGGGTGTTTGGATTTGCATAAACAGTTTTTAAGGCGTAATAGATAGTTTTCATTGTCTGGATTTATAAATTTTAAAGTATCTGGTAAGTTCAAATAAACAGTCGCGCATAATCAGTTTCATATCAACTGTGACAAAAGAAACTGACTAAAAGTAACATGACCTGTTTACATATTCTTTATCCCAATTAAAGATACTCTTTATATAACCGTCCCTTTTTTTGACAAAAGTGTATTTTTTTGGTCATTTTGTTTATAAATCTCGCATGTTCTTAACAGCTAATTATATGATTCTGTGTATCAATGTCAACTCTAAAATCTGTGTTCCTTTAATAATAAAATGCAGCACCTTGTAACAAGGTATGGTGACCATCTTCTTCAAAGTATTCAGCAATTATCAAAACAACTGGACCTTTCTTTGGATGGTGTTGCAGCCATAGAAGCTAATAACAACTGCAAAGCTTATACAGCACCAAAACAACCCAAAGACTTACCACCTGCAAAATATTCGGCTTGGAAAATGTGGCAAGAGGATGGCCTCTCTGCTGAAAAAATTGCTGTACGGATTTAATTACTGATTAAGCGATACTAACTGCTAAAGGTGGCAACATGGGTGGGTCAGGCAGGTTGGGCTACAGGTCACTTTCAGTACCAATTGGAACGGGTCTCGTGAAGTTTGACCTGTTTCCATACTTTGATTACAAAAAACAATAGTATAACAATAGTGATCTAAATATTTGAACAAAACCCATTTAAAAGGTTTTGTGCATTAAAATAGTTGAGTGACTTTTAATTGGCGCAACTCTTTTGACCCCTTCCCCTTTTGGCTAAATTTTGAATTTGACCCACTTTAACTGACCACTAGAAATAAAATATAATTTAAATTTGCACCTCTAATTCTCATACTAGCTTCAATTATATTGTTTGATCCTGTTCTTTACTGCCTTGAATTTGTCATCTAGAACTTTCCTGGTAGATCAGCCCCAATAAAAGTAAACACCATCCTTGGATATGTTCTAGATGCGGCCCGAGAAGGATGTTTGGTTGACTGGCCTAGATTGTTCAAAGAAATCGGGCTGACCCAAGAGATTGTTGCTCAAATACAAACTGCAATTGTGAAAGTTGGCTCAAAAGACAAACTGAAACCTATCAAAGAAGAACTACCAGAGGAGGTAAAGCTTTATAAATCAGGATCCGATATTCATTCAGGGTAATAATGGGTCAGAAACAAGTAAATTCCAGATGTCAAATTTTTTTTCTTATTTTATTTTATAAATATATAATGATTGAATATGGTTACAAAAACAATTTTGAAAATGATGATCTAGGAAGTTACAATTACTTGGTTATGTTCAAGTGACTTCTAAACTGTTCGGCCCGTTTGATTTGTTTTAGTCGATTTTAACCTTATTCACTTGGATCACCATTCATTGACGTCAACCTTGATGTGTCAGGTTGACTATACTCATATCAAGGCATGGTTGACAATGCAAGATCTTGGGATGTCATCTGAAGCTATTTCTGATAATAAACCAAAAGAATTTTCAGACATGCCGGTCTCCGAGAAAAGCGAGGTTGTAATCATTAATGATTCTCCAAGAAAGCGCCCCAAGATTGATGTAAAAGAAGAAGATAATCATATTTTAGTGGAGGCTAATGAAGCTTCTCTTTTAGCATGCCTTCAGAATTTTGAGAATGGGGTGAGTAGTCTATATAGCATTTATGGGGTTAGTTTGATGTGTTTTGAAACTGATTTATGTGATTTGAAAACCAGAATCATATAATCTGACCAATTAAAGTAAGTAAAGGTAGACCCATTTAATATAAATGGGCCGATCTGCTTATTTCTATGTCTTAACAGGTCACACGGATCAAAAGTTTCCCCAAATGGCACTTTTTTGAGTTTTAATGGATAAAACCTAATTTGTTATATTCAAAAAATTATATGCCTTGACTATTTAGGTCAAAGATGATGCTTTTCAAATTAAAAAATTTGATATGATTTTCAAACTAAAAATTATATACGTTAACTCTACGATGTGTTTATATAATCATCAGAATTTTCTAAACATCATAGTAGAGCATCTGTATCTGTTAAACTCAGATCTTATCCATAGAACCTTGAAAGTCAAACTCATTCTTAGAAGTCAAACTTCACTTTTTTTCACTTGAGAAAGGAGGGAGTAGAGTTACTCCACATGTGTAATTGGTCATATGGCAAACAAATGGAAATTATTTGTTACTAATATAATATGATAAAATAAAGTTTGTTTTATTCACAAAATTGGCATGTTGTTTGTGTATGGTATACAGGCTTCATTATCAGACATATTGAAGCACTTCACTGGATCTACAGAACCAGAAGTGGTGGATTTGCTTAGCTTCATGGAGAGTGACTTCTTAATCTTTAAGAAGAACAATCTGTATAAACTTATGTAATACTGCTTTTAATGGATATACTTCCAAGTATATCTTTCTAACTTTTATTAGTGATGAAATGGAATCGAAACAGATGTTTTGAATTATGTTTTTTATATAACTACGTAGTATGTACTTGGTTTTTGTAAGGTGCCTTGTTTTCATCCGTTTTAGGCAATGTACATCATTATGAAGAAGTTAACAGCATTTTTAATGCATAATCAGTTTTAAAAGTAGATAACTCAATACATGTAATTAAGTTTCATGTACAATGTACAAGTGTATATGTGATTCACATGGTTTACTAGAGAGTCTTGTTGCATGTAAGGAATGAAAATGTTCATTTAGATAAGCTATCTCCTAGAGTATGTTGTTATTTTATACAAGTGTATAAATGCTTAGCATTAAACTCTGTTCAGAAGCTGTAAAGGGTTTTTAGCTATTTAAAGGAATATATCTAATCTCATGTACGTCAGAGTATTAGTAATTAGGGTGAGCTTGTTGCTATTCAAAAGGATATACTTATATTCTTATGTTTGAAGAAATCAAATTATTATGATAATGAAGTAATAACCACTTAACCGGATAACCATATTGGAAACCACCAACAATACTAATTCATGACCGTTTTAAGCTCATATTTGGTTTAAAATATAAGCTTCGTATTTCTTAACAATATAAATATCCATCAAAAGACACAACAATTTCATATTTTATGCTAAATTAGTTACAGGTATATATCTTCAGTTGATAATAGTGGAATTTCTTTAGTGTTTTAATATAATTTTTAGAATCGACAGGCTTGACCCGTAAAGGACATACACAGTATTTAACTAGTTCCCATTCCAGTAAACATTTTATGTTAAATTAGTCATATATACATGTATCTTCGATTGACATAAATGGATTTCTTTAGTGTTTTAATTTATTTTAAAATAGTAATACAATAGGCCTGGCACATAAAGTGCGTACATAATGTTTAACTTCTTATTTTTATAGAGGAGAGAAGGGGCCAGATCACACTGCGTGAAGTAATCTAATATATGCAATATAACCCAGTAACCCATGCATCAAGTTGATCGTTTTTAACAGCTACTCGACCCATTCAACCACTATAAGACTCAATATAAACACAGCAGAATAAAAAAGAGTATTTGTTGTCATCCTCCTAAACCATTGCCATCGTTTATATCCATATAAACACAAATCCAAAACTGTATGTGTATGGACATGAACATATTGCCATATTGTCAAAGTCAAAACATGTCAATCAAAAGTCAAACCTCTTTATGTTAGTTCTTGTGCAACAAATCCTGAGTTTCCAATTCTACCCCTGCAAAATCATGTTTAGCTGAAGGGTGTGCATCTAAAGGTGACTTGCATTTCTTCTGCAACTCCATAAATCTTTCAACATCAAAATTATGTTTTTTCATCAGTTTTTTCCTCCGGGACAAGAACAGCCTCTTCATAAAATCTTGATATGTGGGGTCCCTTGATGTTATGAGGAAATACGCGTACCCGACGATTATGCCAGATGTTGTTGCGAAAAACGCGATGGGCTCCATAACGTCCCAAGAGAATTCCCAGAAAGTTAGACGGAAAAAGAGCCCGACTTGAGCTAGTGAGAACCCGAGCCCGGTGTAGAGGATACGCCGGACCTGCTTGTGGGCCAGCCGATCGATTTCTTCCTGTTTTGCTTGTAGTTTCTTTAGCTCCTCCCTCCTTGGATCGTCATCAGGTGTTAGAGCTAGTGGGACCGCCTCTCTGACTAGATCTACCACCTGATTTATTAAAAAGCAACCGTTTAAACGATATATCAATAGATTACTGGATATCAGATTCTAAGCCTCTAAGGGATGAGTAGGCAGATAATCATTTGCTAGAGGTGTAGAGATGGCAAAATGTCTAGGTCGGGGCATGTGGGTAGCAGGTCAAAACAGGTTTTTAATGTTTTATCCATGAACGGGTGGTCAAAACTGTAACCTCTAGTTAACACATTAAAACTTCTATATAACACAGGCACAAGTGACGGTCCACTTCAGCTAGCTTTGACAAAAATCCAAGGCTGAATTGCTAAGTACAGTTCCAAAAACAACAAACCAAGACTGCCAGGTTTGGTTAGGTGGCCGGACCAGCTGGTTTGGCGGTTCAAACCAATCTTGGACTGTTCGATCGGTTTAACGGTTTTTTAACACCCCTACGCACCTCAAACCAGGCATGCAGCAGGAAATAGTAATCTTTTTATCGTTTTATCAGCTACACCCTTTAAAAAAGTACTGTTAAAAACAAAAATGTTTCATTATCAACAAAATGGAATCAGAAATGGAACATTGCAGCTTAAGCAATAAGCATAATGCCTAAAAAAGGTCCTCTAATCTCAACTACTTTTCCAATCACCTTTATTCCTAAGCACTTTCAAGTAAAAATCCATATAGAAATAATTTACTAAATGCCTAGAAAACATTTTAGTAATGAAAAATAACATATAACTTGTACATTCAAATAAAATGGCAAGAATATTTATGTAGAGATGACCATGGGATGTTTGTTAAAATTCTTACATGACAAAGAAGCATACCACAAAATTAGATTAACCAAGAACGGATATCCTGCTTAACAAACAAGACTCCTAAAACCCAATTGGCGAATCCTATATTTTTCAAACTTTGCATAATCTTTTACGGTGAAGGTAACCATCAATATCAAACACAAACTAACAGGATAAAAAGAAGCAAAAACTGCTGAAGAAAGAGAAAACATAGAAACAAAGTAAATATGCAGCTTTAGTGAGCAACAAAATCAGAAGGAAGAACACAATCAAACACAAATAATTAAATAAAAGACATTATCTTGGTTTTGAAAAGCGTGAGATGCTCCAAGTCATTTGAGTCCAAAAGCCGACACCTAAATAAGTTTTATGTACAAGCAAAAGCTTATCTATCTCATCTCTTTTACATATCAACCTTTTTTATAAACTACCATTCATAATCTCTTCATCCTTTTAATTATTTTACATATCAGCCTCCTACAGACCCTAATTTTGACCCCGATGTACATGAAGCACCTAGAGGCATCAAACACAAGAAATTTCTGTAACATACACATCTTCTAACCTGATTTAAAACTCCACTAATCAAATATTTAAGGGGCTGTTTGGTAGCTTCTTAATGGTCGATAAGAGGCTACCAAGCACCCCCTAAGTAATCATTCTCCCTCACTAATTTACAGCAACAGTTCCTTTCCTAAAAGATCTAGCTCATGAAGATCAACACATGAAACTAAAAGATAGAATCACTTTTGTGAATATCTGCCATCATCAACCACAAGCTCATCTTCACCATTTTACCAAGTTTATTATTCTGTCAACTTCTATGCAATACCCACATTTCATCTCTTAATCTCTACCAATATAGTAGATGCAGAACACACAGTGGTTCAAATGCTCAAGCAACACTTTTTTGGACCCACAGATTCAAATAATATGTGTAACCACTAACTAACATCCCTAAGCAAAACATTTGCACCACAAATTGAAACAATACAGATCAAACTCCAAAAAAAAACTCAATCAAAACACAAATTAACACAAAAACAGTGGTTCAATCAACACATATCAGGATGAAGATATGTGCAATCACTATTCACCAACTACCATCTCTAGACAAACATCTACACCACAAATTAACACAACACCGACCTAATTCCAACAAAACAATCAATCAAAACACAAATTACCACAAAAACAGAAGAATGTGATTGTGAATCTGTACCTTATCAGGATGCAGATACACTTTATCTCTAAACACAAGAACAACACCAGCCTCATCAAGAACACTCGCAAACGCCTTCGCCTCCTCAACCGATTTCGCCACCCCCATACTCTCACACGCCTGCAAAAGCTCCGAATAACCTATCACCTCCTTCCCGTCCGTACACAGCTTCATCTTCAACGCCTCCACATTCACCAATCTCATCAGCTTCTTCGCCTCCGCATATGATATACTACCACCGCCACCGTCTCCTCCGCCACCAACACCGTCGCCACCGGAAAAACTCGAAAACAAACAGTTACACATCCTATTACAACTGGATTCAACCGAAACAACGGTTGTCGATCGGAACGTGTAGGGTTTAGACCTAACAAATGTTGAAGATGAAGATGATAATAAGCCCTCTTTCAGCAATAAAAACGATGATCTCCACATATCTTTTATCGGTGTAATGATGATAATAATAATAATAATATTATTATTATTATTATTATTATTGTGTGTGTGTGTGTGTGTTTCTATATGATTTGATGGTGCATTTTGATGATAGTTGAAGTAGAATGAATGTCGCCGGAGAAAGTTATGGTGATCGGAGAAGATGACCGTCGGATTTGAACGGTTAAAAGGAGATTTTGACGCGTGTTGGGTGTGGGATTCGAACCTCTTAGATAATAAATTAATAATAGAAAACGAGTGTCGGGATAATAATATTTTCGCCAAGTAAAAAAGTCATAATAAATCGATGGTGACGTATTTTTTTAACGGCCAATGAATATTATAAGTCCGGTTATTTGGGTAAGTTTATTGGTAAATGACTAGAAGGTTATTCGCGTTTTATGGATGTAAATAGTCAAAGGGCTGGTGACCAGACGTGAAGGTCTAATATGGTAAAACATTTGAGTTATTTAAAGCATATTTCATCAAGTGATATTTGAATGTTTATTAAAAGGTTCTGGGTTTGTCTCCTTCTAAACTAATTGATTGACACACATAATTAAGAGTGTCTGTTGGCTTTAATTTAATTGGTTTAATTGAGTTTATCTCGGGACATGTGTTAGCTTTCTGTTAATTTTATATGGGACCAAATTAATGGTTGGGTTGACGGAGTAGTTGAGTTTGGTCAGATGTGTGTTTTCTTATATTGTCTAGAGACTAAATCAATAATTGAGTCGACTAGATAGTAACAGACTTAACATGCGGGAGATATTTAATATCTTACTATTAGTTAAAATTAAATAAGGAAAACTAAAATTCTAAGTATTTATATTTGTGTAGGGACCGTTCTTTATGAGTACTAAAGTAATAAAAGAGATGAAACTAAATGAGTGGGGCTTCATCATATGGTTTTAAGGCCTCCTTATCAGAAAATAACAAGAATGAAGAATTACTTATATCTTTCTTTAACCTTGCAAAATATATATGGCCTCAAATACATGTTTTCAATATGTAATATATAATTCTTTTGAAACATGATTGTAACCACTTAATCGCAACCACCAACCTAACCTTACAGCTACAACCATTGTTTTTGTTTTTTAAACGATTTGTAACAACCCATACTAAACATGTTTTATAAAAGTTAAAGGAATTAAAGATGGAATTAGTTAGGTGAAAAAAATAATCTTTATGAAGAAAAAAAAGGAAAAATTAGAAAGTAAGAATTTACCCTGAATTTTCTATAGCCAGCCCCTCCATTTATACTAAAAATACCAACTATTTAAGTATTTAACAACCCCATACTTGCAACTTGCAAGTCTAACTTTCGGAAAGGGAAGAAAGAAGAATACATGTTTTCTATCACTTTTCATTTTATCATTATCATTTTTTCTAATTTAAATTTTCTTTTATATAGATGATTATGCTAGAAACTCATATGTTACCGGTAACACATGTTGAAAATATGAAAATAGTATAACTTATAAGTATAAATCTTTTTTTATGATTAAATTACGTATTACATATACCGATGAATAATGAAAAGTTACCCTTATAATTTATAAATTTGTGAATACTTTTATGAATAATATAATACAGTTGACCCGTGTAAATATATTACATAGTTGATTTGTGTAAAATTAAAATCCAATTGTCTCAAATTTATACCAACCCAAAATATATAAATATATAAATAAGTGTTTTCTTTTACTGTTTAATCAAATCTTATTTTGCTATCAAAGTATGCATAATTCAAAATAAGATGATTAAATAATTTAGTTGATAATAATAAAAAAATTTATTTAAAATTAAATCAGTATATAATAACTAATATTAATTATTAATTTAGTTTCTTAAAATAAAATTTTTAACTTGAATAATATATGAATTTAGACGGAAAAAAAAATCAAGAATTTACAGGGGAGGAGAGTGTCATGTGATATCACTAATTAATCATTTATTATATTATATTCTTCCAACTATTAGATTATGAGAATCTAACCATTCTAGCACACACAAAAGTCTTTTATATTAAAATTAAATTGAATAGAAAAGGAGTGTAAAGATTTATTTGGGTATTTAAATTTGAAAAATCACAAAAATAACTATACTTTCAAGTTGTGTTATGTATTTATAGTTTTGTCAGATAAAACAGGTATGTAATTATGTTATGTGCAGCCCTAAAGTCATGAATTGTATATCGTATATACATATATAATTATGTTGTGGTCATACTACATTATATCAACATGTTAGCATGGTGGTTGGAGATGATTGTTATGTACGTTTCAAATGCACATGCCTTATTGCATAGAGTGATAGCATTTCATGATATTATGTGCTTTGAGTTTTATTAGAAGGATTAGACTATGATCTTAATTCTCTAGTGACTTACTGTTACTAGCTAGTTACATCACCTAATAGTTTGTTTAACCTTAATATATGATATATAAAAAATCAAGTTAGTGTAATTTGTTTCTTTTTACTTTTAACTTTTTACAATTTTTTAGTTTAACATATTTTCCATGTGATTCGATATATATTCTACCTTTTTACCCGATGCCTAAAGTAGATTTTTTTACATTCCAAGCGACATACATATTTTTATCTACAAGCTTATATTTTTTTAAACGTTTGATTTTCCCTTGCAACACACTTATTTTTATCTACATGTTTGTATGCTATTAAACGCTCTGTTCCACGGCAACATAATATTCTAAAAAATAATAACAAAAACTTACAAACAGGGTCGGGCATGTAGAAGGCGTAAGGGGATCAGCCGACACCCATGAAATACGAAGAAATTTCCTAGTAATCACTCTAGTGTGGTTATATACAACGTAAAAAAGACTAATATATAAAATACATGCCAAATAAAATGATTATTTCTGTTTTCAAGTGATTATTTTAGTTTTCGTTTTGTTTCAAGTTCTCTTTTTCCATACAACAATATATTCCTATCAACCCATCAACAGGGTTGTACGGTTTGGTGCGGTTATGGTTATTTCTGAAGTCGAAACCGATAATTAGGTTATGTAAAGATTTCAACCAAAACCAATACTTTAGTTATTACTGTTTGGTAAGTTGTTAGTTATGAATCGTTTATAATTAATCACATTTGGGCTTTTAAACCACATTTAAAGTTTTAAACTAAGAAATAATCTACCCATCATGGATTTCTTTCAAGTAGAAAAGTTTGGAATCATTTTATACATACAATACAAATGAGAAAAACTCGTGAGCAAATTGATGCATAGAAGAGTTTAGCCTAAGTCTTTAATTTGCTATATTATCAAATCAACCGTAAATAATACTTGTTTAAAGTGGTGAGCTTTTATCATCCTTAACCTTGTAAATAATATGTTTTTAATAATGATTAGATAAGAATCATATCCTCCAACAATTAGTATAAATTTGTTTATTAAACACTAAAATCGAAACAAATAGTTTTATACAAACTCAATTAGGGAATCATGAGTATAACAACTATTATATGCATAAAGCTACTATCATGATATTTTATTTAAATTAACCAATTACAACTATGCAACAGGATACATATTTTATTAATCTAAACTTCTAAAGCTCAAATAAGTTTATACAGGTTTTAACTCCTTTTATAAACTCACATATATCAAGCACCAAAAACTATAAATTATTATGAATTTACATGTATTATATAGAACATTTGAAACATCATAGTTTAACTTTGATTACAAATGAACAATAGGTTTCCAAAATAACAAATTAAGGCTACTTAACTTTGCTTTCTTAACTTGGTGAGGGTTTTTATCAATCCTTTAGCAATCTTCCAAAACCAAAACAAATTCATCATTGCTATCATTGGTGGGATTGTCAACAAGGTGTAATATCCCATTGGATAAAAAACTCGCTTCACCTGCAAACACGCGTCAAAATGGACGGGCCAAATAGGTTAGATGACGGGCCAGGTCAAATCAAAAATACTTTTACGACCCATTTCACACCACTTGACCCGTTACTGATAATATAATCGTTCATAAAGAAATAGGCCGTAGTGTCACCTATAAAGTTTACCTGATCATAATGTGTAAACATGTGGTAGAACAAGAAAACGAACAAGATGACCCTTGCGACCTGAATGAACTCAAAACCGTCAAGTTCATCACCAAAAAGACAAATGTACCCCTTTGTTTATCTTTTTTTGTGAATTGGTTATAATGAGATTTAGGGTATAATAGATATTACCAACCACCCTACAAACATTGCTATGCCATTCAACAAGTAAAGTGTGGAGTTCTTCTTCCCGGCTACATCTAGATACCTGCATATGAATATAAAATGATTGATTTTTGAATTTTAATACGAAAATGTTTGAATTGTTAATGTTGATTATTACCATCTTAAATTCACAAAGGGCGTCGTGATCTCTGTGAAAAGAACGATAAGGATGTAAAACTGAACTTGGCCGCTTAAAAGGGATTGAATGATGGCAAACAAAGAGAGTCCATGGTGCAATAGCTGTAAAGGCGTGACAGATTAAGATTAAAACAAAACCAATTGAACAAAAAGAATGTTTCGGTTTACATCGTCTTAAATATTAATTTCTATGTATAGGCTACAAGATCCAACTTGTCAAAAAACTTGGTTATTCTGAGCATACAACAGGCCGGGCCGGGCTCCACCTGACCCGTGTCACTTAACCAAAAAATGGTCTAAAATGACTAAATTGCCCCTGATTTATATATGTTTAATTTGTTTGACTCGTATACTTACATATTCTACACCACCTAAAGTTGGATAAGTCCATATTATCATCGCCAAGTCTGCAAAGAAATAACCAATGGACATCTGCAACCATATAAGAGCAAAAATAGACGTAAGAACATGCCAATTTTCTCGGTGTGTGGATCATGCTTTAATTTCCCATAAATGGACCCAATACCATATTTATATTGTCTCACATCAATATGAATACAACACGTAAAGTAAAACATTAAATGGTCATTACATTTGGGCACTCGTCTAATAATAACACCAAAAACAGAATTTGCAAAATTCAAACGACCAACAATCACTATTCACTTCCCCAAAAATGAAGATCTGGAATGACCTAAAACTACAGGTGGGCAGATGGATACCGCGGTCACACCATGGGTCAAAATTTAGTATGCCGGGTTGGGTTGTCCACAAAACATTTTTTGGGTAATTTAATTTCTTCTTTAAACATTACATATGATTACAAAAACATATATATTAATACAATTATAACCTAAATTGTAGAATAAAACAGTCTAGGGAGTTGTATGCATTAAAAAAATGCATTTCAAGCAACTTTCGACTCATGTGACTTGACTTATATGGCCTATTTGACATGTTCTCTTTTCACCTAATTATTAAACTCATTTGAGAATAAATTTGACCCAAGGCTACCCAATCGTAAGTAAATAAATATGTAATTTAGTGCAAATAAAAAAAAAGACCTACCCCGAGTAGAGTGTCAGATGCTGCAGATGATCGATTGATAATCAACTCCTCGTTAGCATGCTCATCAAAAAAATTTGTAAAGACCAAAAAGTACATAGAACCAACTGCTGCAAAAAGTGCATGGAAGGTCGAGAAGCCCCTAAAGGTATAAATTAATATCAAGTTAGCCGATACGATATATTTAAGCTCTAGAAAAATATATGTAAAAGAAAGATAATATATTTTTAAAGCATCAGATTAAAAAGAATACAAACCTGTTTTTCCATTCGAGTTTCTGCTTGTTGTCAAGTTTGACAAAACCTTTGAAAACCAAGGGGCTAATTATGCCTGTAAGTTCATAAGCCTTCAAGACAAGATCATACCCATCTTAGAATAAAAGGAAAATAAAGCACATTAACTTACAATCTCAAACAAATTAGTTTATGATAATTGCAATTTGACTTGAAGTTTCAATATTCAGTTAAAGGGTGTGTGTGATGATTATCTATGAGTTCTTTGGTAACCTACTTCTGTTTATGATTATCTTATTACTTAATGGTCAAGTAATCAACTTTTGATAACCAATTTGACATTAACTACAACAAAATTCAATAATCAAAGCAGGACAAACACATACAAACATGAAGCATCAAATACAACAAATTGTCAAATTCAATGTTCAATATCTTTGCTATCACATCATCACTTTAAAATCACACATCTAAACATCCCAATAAGTTGTTGTATACATGATCATACTACTCCATCCATCCCTGAAATCTGAATTCAAAACTCAAGAACAATATCCAATTTCACTTCCATTAAAAACACAAAACCATACAATATGAGGAGACGATACTTACAATTTTACACATGATAATTCCCCCAAAAACTGCAAACAACCACCGAATTTGATTGCTTGAAGTCGCATGATCAGCAATTATGCTAAAACCAGAAGAATCACGATCCAATAATCTTCCATCCATGGGGTCTTCGTGTTCAATAACTGCAGCAAAACCCAACTGCAATTAAACAGCAAACTACACAAATCATACACCTTGATCAAAATTAAGAAAAACCCAAATCAAGATTTAAACAATTACATAAACTCATGACAAAAAGTTGCATAATTGGTGAAGAAAACGCATAAACAGATAAACTTACTAGGGTTTTGTGGGTGATTCTGAGTGAAGAACTTTATACAAGATGATGATTTTTGGGTATAAATAATAGTTTTGTGTGATTAGACAAAAGGGGTTGAATGAAGATTGTTTGAATGATAAAGGAATTAAATTTTGAATTGAAGTATTGTTGGGGGCAAAGGAAACTAGTGTTCAAACTTCAATGGGGTTCTTGGCTGTATATCGATATAAAACCGCAAAAGTCTTCTGACCTTGGACCCATATTACAATTTATTTATTTTTGGTTTGGTTATAATCTTTCATATGCTTAAAGTTATTTTGATAATTGTTGTATTATCTATATTATATATAAAACATATAAGAGGTGTAGTAAAATAGCATTTATATCATTATTATACATTACCTTTTATAACTAGTTACATAATAATCTTATACTTACTAATATTTTTATAAAATATTATATTATCTACCCATATCTTTTAATCTATCACATTTAAAAACGTTTTGAGACTACAACTTAACCTATGTTTATTTTTAAACGTTTTGGTGAAAACTTTTTGCTAAAACAATCTGTATTTTATGAGGTACAATAAGTTAATACGTATATACAAGTCCTCATGTCAAAACTCATTTATTTGGTGTTTTAAATTTTAGCTTAGAAAAAACATAATAAACTTTTGTAAAACTACTACATAAATAACAAAATATTAAATGCAAGTGTTAATTGTAAAATGTTATCCCGCCGCATTGCGCGAGCACACTTCTAATCATCTATTAGGAGTATGGTAAGTTACCAATTATACATAAAAATAATATAAAACCAATTTGGAATCTTTTATAGTAAGACAAAATATGTCATCTCATCACATTTATTTTGTCATGTGTCACTATCTAAACAAGTCATTAATTAAATTATCACATTAAAACAAAATTTTAAAGTAAAAGTTTTTAAATTTAAAAGTTTGAAAAATTATTACTATTGGTTTATTAGCTATTGTAGTTAATTTTAAATAATTTCAGTTATATTTTATCTCAAAAATATATTATAATTTCTTAAAAATATGAATAACTATTAATTTAACATTTTCATTTAATTCGTGTAATACACGGGTTTTTAAACTAGTGTTAGAAACATTTGTGTGGTGTCGGTCATAAGGCGTTGGGACTTTGAAAGAGGAAAACCATTTGCAGACATAACATTACGAGAGAGAACAATATTGGTATAATTGATTTGTGAAGATTTCACAATTATCCGATTTTTAATATTTAACTAGTATTAAGCCCCCCGCGTTGTGGCGGGGGCGTAAAACCATGCCATAACAGCAATGACAAACCACTATCATCGACCACTAACATCGAAAAACTCGTATAAAAATAAATATAAACCACACGAAAAGTAAACGTAAAAACATTGAATCACACGTGTGAAAACGTAAAACATTAAAATCTAAGTTGATCTAACACTTACGCGTTGTTACAGGACCATTAAAGGGAAAATTAAGCTTAAACGTTGAACCACACACCCACGTTACGGCATGTTAACTCGTAAAATTCGTAAAACAAAAAATTATAAAGGATGAAAAGTAAAGGATATAAAGTTGAAAGTAAAAAATTGTAATGGTAAAAATATAAAAGTATTAGGATTAAAGTAAAAAAAATAAAGATAAAAATATCCAAAGGTACAACTCACTTAACATAAAATACAACTCTTAATGCATAAAATATTAGTAACTAGTAATATATATATATATATATATATATATATATATATATATATATATAATATAACACATAAAAAAAGCGTGTGTGGGGCAATCAGGCTTTTAGAAGTCCTTTAAGACTTTTTGAATTAATTAGTAGATAATGATCATGTTTATCGGTGGCTCGCATTTAAATATTAAAGCGTATATAGAAAACATGTCACAAGGATGCATTTAGAATCTAACAAAAATTATGCTATTATAAAAGTAAACATTAAAACACGTTAACGATTTTATAAGTAAAAGTTTTAAATATATTATATTAAACACTCTTGGTTTTGAATAAAATTTATGTCGAAATATAAATAAAGGTAATCAGATCATATGAAACATTTCAAAATTATTATTATAAATCACAATTAAGAAAAACAAAATCTGTTTAAACAATTATATTATTAAAAAAATTAATAATATAATTTGGTGAATTCAGTTAAAGGAAAACGAAGTCATAATCATTTATTAGATAAATAAAATTATAAAAAAATATTAAATAACTTTTTGATTAAATAATTACAGTATTTTTATACTTTAATAGGAGTACATGTATATAGAAAAAGAGAAGCGAAAGAGACCGATAGGAGGAAGGTAAAGGAAAACAAGAAAAATAGAGAGAAGATTTATAATTTGAACGCATTAATGCGGTCAAAGAAAAATAAGATAAAGCATTTACACAATTGATTATTTTAGGTCATAGGATGGGGCCTCAAGGGGTTTTATCAGATTAGTGTAGTTCTCCTTTAAAACTGGTAAATTTAAAGTTAAAGTTGTAAGAGACAATTGACTTGGTTGTTAAAAAAGATAAACTAGCTATTAATAACAAAAATTATTGAAGTGCTACCGACTTTAGGTGTTTGAAAAGATTTTGATTTTCTCTCTTTTGTGAGGGTTTCTCTCCAAAATTCAAAAGTTTATTTATTAATGAACGAACACGAACAAAACCTTATCCTTGTTTGTTTGGTTTATTTCCAGCCCTAATGCCAATGCCAAGTGAATATCCTAAACCAATCAACAATCTTATAATTTACATAAAAAATGTGTTGTCTCGTCTTCTATTTTTCTATAAATTTATTTTACAAATTTTGCAACTCATTAACACTATAATTACCTAAGTTTCTTGAATTACGTCTTATTTTAACTCTATCAAATTTACAATGTTATAAACTTAACTGTTGTACGGATTGAATATATCCAACAATTCATAAACTAATAGTTTCTATGAGATTTTGTTTGTTTTAATCATTGGCAAACTAAAAAATAATAAATATTTAAAAACTATAAATACAACAAGTTATAAACTAGCAGTTTCTATGAGGATTTGTTTGTTTTAATCATTGGTAAGCTAAGAAATAATCAAAATTAAAAAACTATAAATAATTAATAATAATTAATTTTATAAAATTATGTTTTAAAATAATAAAACATACTTTAGATATTTAATTAATTGAGCTAATTTGTAAAAGGGAATGTTCGCAAAATGTTATTTTTCCCCAACTTTCTCTCAAAATATTTTCCCCAAAACTTATTAGTCAAAATGTTTTTTTCTAGACGAAGTGTTGATTTCTCTACAAACAGGTGCATATACCTGTTTTTTGCCGGATAAAGATGTTTTAGCAATAATTTTTTAAATAGACATTTTGAGGTGAAAAAAAAAAGAGAAGAAAAAAAAGACATTTTAGAAAATTTTCTTTTTGAACATTGTTATTATTTACTAGGGAAGGGCAAAAAAAGCAAAATGTAAATTTCATCTCAACATGACATGTGACTACCGTAGTTACTTATCTATTATAATAAGATTAGATTTCATGATGTCGTTTTATATACACTTGGCGAGGTTTAGAATCGGAATTTTATATATAAAATTTACAAATTATGGTTTTCTTAATGTTAAATCGTATACTCCTACAATTACAAGTTGGATCTACAGTAAAGTACATATATGTACCATGGTTTACAACTCAAGTGACCAACTTGGGTAAATCACACTGTTTCTTTTTCACGCTATCTTGATCTTCTTTCCGTATCTTTCGATCTTTCACTCAACCACTCCTCTCTCTCTCTCTCTATAAATCTGTAAATGTATAACTTACGGTTTTTCTCTATTAGTACACGACCTCATTGCCATCAACCTCACAAAGTGATTCTCCCTTTAATGCCATGAAATGACACATGGTTGACGTATCATAACTACAAGAAAAGATCAACGTTATTTTACTTTATAAGTGAAAATATCCCAAAAGAAACAAGGATATCTAGTTGTAACTTGCTAAATGTCTATATTATAATTATACTTGTACGTTATAATATTGTACAAGGCGTTATAATTGTACATGACTTGAACGTATAATATTGCACAAGGCGTTATAATTGTACATGACCTCATATAGCCTCCTGATATCATTTATCCAAATATTAAAATTGTCGTTGTGATAATTTATAGATACATTATAATATTGTACAAGGCGTTGTCGTAACTCTATTTTTATTTATTTAATTTTTGAACGGAATAACTCTATTTAAAATTGTTTTTTCTATTGAGCATATACATATACACACTTTTTTTTTTCAAGAACCAATATTATTTTGAAAACCATAACACCACGTAAACTCTTGTGCATCTACTTCTATAAAAAATAGATAAAAATCATAAACCAAAGGAAATGATATAGGATGACGTAACATCTTAAACATAATCACAACAACATCTGAAATATAAACACGTAAAGCTTCAAGCTTTGCATTATCATGTCGTTCGGGCAACACAATACATAAACATGTGTTTAAACAGAGTTATATAAACATATTTGTAAGTTTGTAAAATTACCATGTTACCGAGTACCAACTTATTGTCATTATGATGATGCTCATCATCATCAATGGTTTCTAGTAGCCTCCTTGTATATATGCATTCAACCGGTTGAGTTCTTCTCTGTGCTCGCTTACAACCGCACGAACCACATCCCCAATGGAAACCATGCCCAACATACCCTTTTCACCAATCACCGGAATGTGTCTGATACGGTTGTCTATCAAGATTCAACAGACAAAAGTTCATATTAGAGGAAGGAATTACAACCTGTTTACTTACGAATAGTCTATTTGGGTTATGGTTAGTCCTTAACGAGTCATATCAAAAAACAGACCAAATGGGTTGAAAGGATTGATAGTCGCCACAAAGTATGTTTTTAATGGTTACATCCTACAGCTTCCTGATCACTTTTTTCAAAGTATCAAACTATTATTATAATATTACAGTTTTTGTAATCATAGTTAACTAACTGTCTACTTTGGGAGAACTCCCAACTGGAATATGTTTGGTGGTGGATTCAGACCCCATGGATTAGTTAGCTAAAGGTTTGATAACCAATGCTACCAAAACATGGTCAAATGTTTTAAGGATGAAAAGAGCATGTAGCATACCTGTCATTAACTGCATTGCTTTCAGGACTTTGGTGTCTGGAGTGACTGTGATAAGCTTGTTCTGTGACAACAAAAAAATTAAATGGATTAAGAACCCAATCATTTGAAAAAAAATTTAAAAGTAAATGGGACCCAAAAAAATATATATCTCAAACCTCTTCAGTCATGATATCTCCAACCTTAGTTGACTTGGATGATCTTCCCTGAACAATTATTTTCCTGAGATAATCTGAAAGAATATAATGCGTTTTAACATCTTTTAACCAATATACTGTAATTTTATAAATTCTTCTTCTAAATATCAAACATTGTGATAATAATTATAATTAAAAAAAAACCTCAATTGTTCACCTCTTTCTGTGATAATTCCAGCAATTGATTTTTCCTCCCCAGGTTTCACCACCACCAGTGCTCCAACATTGTGTTGTGTCATCTGCAATGCATATACTCAATTTTTAACGTATTAAACACAAACACAATGCACAAACATACATATGTACACATACCGACTTGACTGCATCATACACAGAATCCTCAGTGGTACACCAAAGCCACGAGCCATCGGCACTTTTCCCTTTGGATCTCAAAATATCTGCAATTATAGTCTTTTCAAAACCATGTTCTTCCATACGAGCAGCAGAAGTTGACTCATGTCTAACAAGAGTTTGTGCAAGTGGGTTGACCAAACGAATGTGTTGAAGTACAGCATTCTTCACAATGCTTCCATTTGATATGAAAGATCCAATTGCTCTTTGCATTTTTACCTCCTATAATTATCGAGAATCAAACATCTGAATCAAGACTTTTGATAACTTACAGATAGATACACTCACACACATATATATATACATACAAACAAAGAAACAAACTTACCCAGAATATCCCACCCATAAATAGTGAAATTAAACAAACTTAACTAAAGGGTTTACTGCAACAACAGAAGTAACAAGCTTTCACCAAACTGTCACTGTATGAAATGAACTAAGATATTTTACTTTAACATAAAAGACTTTAATTCTGTTATCATTTGACATGCGGCCACATAAGCCGCCACATCAGTAAAAGTAATGCCCGTGTGGCGTCTGACTTGGCAAAAACAGACTATATGTTAAATTTACAGTCAAATGGTATCCAAATAAAGTCTGTTAGATATATGTTTTCAGAACCGGATCGGACGTCGAACCGGACGTCTTACTGGTTTGGTGGTCGGACCAATTGGACCGGATTTAACTATATTTTAATTATATTTATATATGTAGTTAAATATAAGTAATTTATATATATTTTTTATAGTTATATATAAAACTTTACTATATTTGTATATCAAACACACTAATTTATGGTTTAACACCCCGTTTTTACTCATTAAAATAAAATAAAAAAAATTCAAAAACCGGTCCGACCACTTGACCGATCCCGGTCGAACCGGTCCGGTTTCCCAGTCCACCACCGGTTCGGGAAGAACCGGCCGGTTCGACCCCTCAAAAACGAATCGTAGGGAACCGGACCGATCCCCGGTCAGACCGGCCGCGAAAACAGTGTGTTAGATCAACAAAATTACACTTCATTTCATAATAACAACTACTAAGCAGAACAATTATACCAAAACAATCAAAGCTTAATAGATTATTTAAAGCATCGAACTAATAAGCAATACAGTCATATCAAAACCATGCATCCACTCAATTTCAACAACCTAATATCCAAACATGAGTAATTACTCACAAAGTGACGAAATTCCATCAGTTCACCCTAAATCAAAACCCTAGCTCAAGCATACGACGATCACAGACCAAAAATTAGCACCTCAAAAGACATCAAATCAAAGCCCTAAGTGACAATATCTATATTCGAGTAACGATTGCAGCATGCGATGATCATAAAGCTTATTCAATCGACTAAAATCAGATCATAGAAACCTAAGTGATTGCGTGAAACAGAAGACGAACAATCGACCAGAATTCAGCAAAAACAAACATCATAAGATTTACAGAGAGAAGGAGATGAACCTGAACAGATGTTGTCGATTACACACAGATCAATTACACTAGTGCGTGACTGCATTCATTGTTATTAGCGACGAAAGAGACGTCGTAACGTATGAGTGTGACACTTGGGGGACCGATGCGGCACCATGTTTATCGGTTTATCCATTTTGCCTTTATTTTCAGTAGAGATTCGATTCTCATTGGACAAAAGTCAGATTTAAGAGCATTTATAATCCGGTTTCTAAAACAACTTTCTAATTTTTATATTATATAATATGGTTATAAATGGTTTTGAGTAAAAATATAAGAAATTTACTGTTTAATCTGTATTTTTAAGAATTACTGTTCGAAACCCTATAATGTTTTTAATATATTTTAAGTAGTTGTAAGTGAAAAAAAAATAATGATAAAGTAGAAAAAGCAAGAGAAAAAATAGTAATTTATAATGTAATTATATAAATAAAGATGAGAAGTGAGTTGTGAATGTTTTGTCTTTTTGGGTGATCTTTAAATAATTGATGTTTTTTGTACAAAGGTAATTTAAAATTTTGACATAGATAGCACGTTAGCAGATTGGAAATGAACCGAGCCGAGTCGAGATATGATAGAGTGTGATCGTATTTAAAACTTTTGGTAATTTTGGAGGGGTATTTTTGTCTTTTAATCCTCCAAAAAGTCAAAAGTTATTTTAAAAGTTATTGCCAAACATGCTCTAGAATTCATAAAATAAAGCTGAGTTTTGAGCTTAATCTTAATTTGGTTTGAACGCGAGTAAGCTATTGACAAGGGCAAAAATAAAACTATAGACATGGGTCAAATAACCCAATTGATTTTTAAGTGGGTTGTGTTGTATAATACCTAAACATTTTCAGGTGGTGAACATTTTAGCATTGTTAATTTCAAAGCATAACTCATGCTTAGTCTTGGCACACTAGCTGCGTGTAGAGGTGTGCAAAAAACCAAAATAACCGAACAACAACCGTAATAACTGACACAGCCGAATCGAAAAAATCGAAATCAATAAGAAACCGGCGGTTTGGTTTGATGATTTTTTAAAAACCGATTTTTTCGGTTTGGTTTTGGTTTTGTGTGTAACAGAAACCGAAAAAACCGAACCGCAACCATAAAACCAAACTTGTAAATTTTGAAGTATATTCATACACTTATAAACATGACTAGCCTATAAATTACTTATCAAATTTATGCTATCTAATATAGATAGATGTTTAGGTTTTGAGCATAATTTTTAATTTTTTGGTTTTGGTAGATTAAATTATTTTTATTGAACTTTTTGTTATTGTATTTTATTAATTGTAATTAATTTTAATATTAAGTAATTATAAGAATCTATTTATTATGTTTAAAGATCAACAAAATGATGTAAGCTTAAATGTTTTAGTTTAAATATATTACTTTAAACCAATTTAAATAAAAAAACAAAAAAAAAACTTGAAGCCCAAAAACAAAACCGAAAAAACAGAAACCGAAGTGAAAACCGAAAACCAAAAACAAAAAAAAACCGAAACCAAACGGTTTTAAAAACTTAGAAACCGAAATATCGGTTTTTGGTTTCGATTTTAGTTTAAAACCGAACCAAACCGACCATGCTCACCCCTAGTTGCGTGTGTGTTTAGAAGCTCCACGAACAACTCATGTCATAAGTTAAACCCTTGCAAGAGTTATTTTTTTACATTTCTTTTTAATTAGTAATATTACTTTTTGTAACCTTAAATTTATTACATTTAAACTCTAACCTAAAAAAACCTCAACTTATAGTAGTTGATCACTATTTGACTGAAATCCCAACCCCCCACCCCAAACCCAATCGGCCATCACAACATTACTGGTTCACTATTGCATCTTCGACCTCCGGTGGCGGCAACTCGGCCCTCCATGCTCCGGCAATTAGTGACCACAATTTCGGCTCCCCCCACTCGGTGACTTCTCCATTCAAGGTTAATTTTCTAATTTTATTGTCCCTTGAGTAGATGAATTGAGTAAGTGAGTTAATAATCTAATTATGTTTCTTTATTTATTTAACTTTTATATAGATTAGAATTCTCAAACCCTAGAATTTACACTTCTTTTGATTGTTGTTAGTTAATTTGTTTGAATGATTTTGGTATTTAGATTGTGTTCAAGCTCTAATTCTATATTTATTAATTTTCATTAGCTTCTTTTTTCCTATATCCAAGCCATCAATTTGCTTTATAAAACACCGGAAATGCAAAGTCATCATCTCTCATGAGACTATAATGTGTAAATTTCATTCCTTTCAAATGCGGTTGTTATTTTAATCTTTCAATACGATCTGTAATATCTTTGTTTTTTTATATATATACTATATATAAAGCATATTAAAAGAGTATTTTAAGATACCATTGAATTAAGAATACTTACCCCACTCAATACATAAGGTACAATCATTTTTAAGGGTAAAATAATATTTTTAACATTATTTACAGATTACCCATTATAATTTGTTACGTAATAACCTTATACTTAATATAAATTACATAAAATTTCATTTTATCTACTCATAAACCAAAAAAACTTATTTTTTAAAAATTTCTGTTCTATCAATCAAAATGTGAATTTTTTAAACGTTTTGGTCTAATTTTTTTGGTTGAACCTATTTGTATTTTGTAAGATACAATAAGTTAATACGTATATATACAAGTCGTCATGCAAAATTCATTTATTTGGTGTTTTAAATTTTAGCTTAGAAAAAATAAAATAAACTTTTTTAAAATTACTATAAGAATAACAAAAATTAAAAACACGTATCAGATGTAAACTATTGTTCCACCGCATTGCGTGTGCACCCTTAATGCAATTAGTTTGAGAAACATATAATTTTAATAAAATGTATATACACCAATGTTTTTATAATTATTAAAAAGCTATTACTTATACTTAATTGTCTTAACTAAAAAATAGTGTTATAACCTATTTCATTTCAAAGATACAACTGAATTTTGTGAGAGTTTGAAGATTTGATAAGTTGCATTAAATTTGTTGTTTAAATTAAGCTAGAGTTGTTTAAAATATGATCCGTCCCAACACAAAATTTATGACGTCGGGTTGTTAAAAATCCTAGCATCAAAACAAGTTGATCCCACTAAAAAAGAATCCTGATTTTGCTACTGGCTATTGACAAAAACTTAAGCAAGGAATGAGAGACGGGGTTGGATAACACGTTCATTGAAGACTAAAACAAACCTTAGATTAAGGTTAAGAAGTTCCACAGCAGTGGCTTGTGGTTTCTTGTAGAATAGCCATCTCCCTTGGCATATTACTTTACATCAAGCAACATGAAACAATAAAAAGTATTATGTTCTTTTTTTCACTTGCTTGTGAGTCTTTGACCACCAGACATTAATAATATATCCATGTGACATAAAGTAATGTATATGAATGTTGCTGTATGTTGAATTAACAAAGTGAATTTTTTCTTTTAACCTCACAACTCTCGATTTATAGTGAATGCAAAGAATAGAAGTGTTTCACACAAAAGCTTGTGTATTTTCTGGATATGCAATAAACAAACATTACATGATAAATAAAGAAAAAAGTAAACTGACTTGCTAACCATTCATCCACTAACACATAGTAGAGACACTCCCACTATCTTGAGTAAATAATAAACTAACTACCCATTACTTAGAAACAAACAAAACAGTAGTCTAATAACAAGCAGAAAATAAAATAATAGCACCACTAATAAACTTAAGAACATGCACACGTATGAAGGCCATGCACAACTAGTCGAGCTCTCTTCCTTCGGCCACTCGCTGCTTTGTACTTGAATCCAATGGTGTGGCAGCAAGTTTACTTTGCAACATATTAAATCTTTGCAAAATATCCATAGAATATTTCCTTTGATGCAATACAACTTCCTCCTTCATGTACTGTAATTCAAGACCTAGGAAATGAACAAGCTTTCCTAAATCTTTCATCTTAAAACGAATACACAAGTTTTCTTTCAGTTGGGCTATCTCCTCTTCGACATCTCCAGTGATGATTAGATCATCTACATAGACTAGTACAACAACCACTTTGTCTTCAAGTTTCTTGACAAATAGACTTGCATCAGCACTTGTCAAGCTAAATCCATTTTGTACAAGAAACTCACTGATTTTACCAAACCAGGGCCTTGGTGATTGTTTTAAACCATATATTGCTTTCTTTAATCGGCACACATAACCCGGATGTTCTCGACTTTCAAAGCCTAATGGTTGCTCCATGTGTATAACGTGATCAAGGTCACCGTATAAAAAGACATTGTTCACGTCCATTTGCCACAGCTTCCATCTTTTACTCGTTGCTATTGCCAAAAGTACTCGAATTGTAGTAAGTTTAGCCACGGGACTAAATGTGTCTTCATAATCTATCCCGTACTCTTGCGAGAACCCACGTGCTACTAGTCTTGCTTTAAACCTTTCTATTGACCCATCAACTCGCTGCTTTAGTTTATAAACCCACTTACACGACACCGGTTTCACATCAGTGGGTTTTGGAACTAATTCCCACGTTTTATTCTTTAGAAGAGCTGCCATTTCTTCTCCATTGCTAAGACCCATTCGTCTTGCAAGCATGCTTCTGCAAAAGAGCTTGGTTCGAGGCAACTATCTTCTACCAATGCCACATTAGCATACTTAGGATTTGGCCTCCTTACTCTTTGTGATCGTCTTACACTGGATTCAGCTTCATCAAGGTCATTGTTTTGATTGTTGGTTGCCTCGAACTCCACAATCTCCGTGTCATCTTCAATGAATCTGAGATTAACCCTTGCACTTTCAACTTTCTCCTTAAACAGATCGGAATCCAACAACAACGTATTGTCTCACGACCACCAAGATGAATTTTCATCAAACACAACATTTCGAGACGTGTAAACCTTTCCTGTATTTGGATCACAACAACGCCACCCTTTTCTTTCAGAATCATACCCAATGAATATGCAGCGGACAACCTTCTTTTCCATTTTATGACGAAGGTGACCTGGTACAAACACGTAACAAACACATCCAAATACACGGAAATAGCTTACATTAGGTTGAACCTTCATTAGTTTCTCAAATGGAGAAATGTACTTGAGGTTTTGCTGTGGTATTCGGTTGATTACAAAAGCAGCCGTTCTCATCGCTTCTGCCCAGTACTTTCCAGGTATGTATTTGCTATGTAATATGCTTCTCGTGACCTCAGATATGTGTCTGTTTTTGCGCTCTAAAACACCATTTTGTTGTGGTGTATTTGGGCACGTCAGTTGCCGTCTAATATGATGTTGTTTCAGGAAATTAGTGAAATCATCTGCTAGATATTCCCTACCATTGTCAGAACGCAAGCACTGAATTGTAGATCTTGTTGCTCGTTCAGCCTCCAACTTGAAGTCTTTAAACTTAGCAAACACTTCTGATTTTTCTTTCATGAAGTACACCCACACATATCTTGAATAATCATCAATAAAGGTAACCATATACTTCATACCTTTGTTTGATGGTTGCTTGAACGGACCAAAGACATCAGAATGGACCAACTCCAGTGGTTTACTCGCATGTAAACTCGACTCGGTTAACGACAATTGACTTGCTTTACCGTATTGATAGCCAGAACACACCAGGTCTTTGTTCACCTCCAACTTCGGCAGCCCTTCTACGAAACCCTTCTTCATCAATAGATCCAACTTGTCATAACCAACATGGATTAATCGATGATGCCACAAATCAATATTTTGAGTTCCTTTAGCCTTATGACAGCCCTTCAGACTGCTCTTCCAAACTCTATATACAGAGGTTTCAAGAAATGTAAAACAGCTAAACAACTGTAGGATGCACTGAAACTAATGTATGAGGGTTCCTCTGAAGCTAAGGAGAACAAGAAGGATCTCCTGAATCATTAGTTTGAAAACTTCACTTTCAAAACAGGTGAAACCATGACTCAACAATACTTCAGGTATGTTAAGATTGTGGATACCCTTGTGGATGGAGGAGTTCCTCTTGAGAACAGGGACATTGTAAGGAAGTTCATGTCCTTACTTCCTAGGCAGTGGACACACTACTATGTGGTGATCAAGAGGACTGAGAATCTCAAAACTCTCACTTTGATAGAGTTATATGGGATTCTCAGTGGCTACCAGATTGTAAGGCCCCGTTCCCGAAAACCTCACAGTTGGTCAATCATAGCAATCAAAACATTAAACATTATAATTAAACAAACTTAAGCAGCAGAAATAATTTATCAAAAACCATTCATTTCA
>BJCM01200752.1:0-17644 GCA_018326385.1 Flaveria bidentis
CAGTTATTTTCAGTTGTTTGTATAATCTGTTAGATGTCACTATCAGGTGACATCTGCTGACGTCATATTCCTCTATAAAAGGAATTTTGACCTAATTTGTATTTGCCGAAGCCTTTGAATGAATGAGAACATTCTCTTTTGCAGAAAACTTTCTCTCTCTATAACCGTTACTGTTTGATTGAATATTCATCTTATTCTTGTTTAAATTTCGTCTAATTCTAGTACTATTCCGCTGCAAATCATAACCTAATTGATCAAACTAGATCATAGATCTTTACAGTTCTTAATGTACCCAAGATTTTTCTAATGTCTGATTAATGAAGCATTTCCTGATCTTGTACTTGAAGGACCAAATTTGGATATTCCTCATTATTATTCCAACTCCTATAAGTACGTTAAGAAAATAGATCCAAGAAATGTTTACAGTGGAGCACACTCTCCTTTATTACCTTGGATGATTCAATAGATAAATCTTGATGAACAAGTAGAAGAACAGGAGGCTCCTGTTGATGGGCCATATAGGAAGAAGCTCAAGATGCTCAAGAACAACAAGCTGATGTTGAGCATGCCGAGGAAATAGTTGAAGGATCTAGGCCAGTGTCACCCCAAGAGGAGTTAGGGGGTGATTTTCACGCTGGTCCTCATGATCATGATATTGCATCTCCCTTTATACTATCACCATTACCATCTCCCTACAGAACACCAACCACTTCAATTCATAAATCATCTATCCCATCACCACTAGCTCAACTAATCACATCTCCACCTCATCACTCTCCAAATTTACCACCTCACCACTCTCCAAAATCACCACCTCAACCATTCCCTACTAGTGTTGATCCAACTGAGTTTGGAGATTCCACCAGCTCATTTAAAGAATCCAAATCATCTTTGGATGAGGAGGATCAACCTGTCCAAATGCCTGTGAAGAAAGCCACTTCTGAGGTTGCTCCTTGAGAGAGCTTTGCTGACTCTAGTGTGAACAAACCAGATGAATTGATTTCTGAGCTCATCCAAAAGGTTGGAAAGTTGGAAAGAGTACTGAGCAGAAGAACACACATCATTCAAGATAGAGTTCTTGAACTTGATGAAAAGGAGAATGAGTTGAAAGAGTTAAAAGAAAAGTATGAGGCTGAAAAGAAAGAGAAAGATAAGAAGATTAACAACTTAACTATTGCTCTTCAACAAGAAAGGGATGAGATAAGTGGTCACATGGACACTTTATCCATTCAAACAATAGCCATGGAAGAGCACTAAGAACTAATTGAAGAGCAAGATGAGATTATCATTAACTTGCAGAAACAAAATGAACTTCTGAACAAGAGAGTAGCTGAACTTGAGATGCTTGTTGAAATCAAGAGGGAAGCTGAATTAGAAGTCAAGCAAGTAGATGAGCAAGAAACTGAATCTGAAAGCACTTCAGAGGAGAGTAGTGATGACTCTCCTCCTAGTAAAAGAATGAGATTCTCAAAACAAGAAGCAGAACCAAGCGAGGCAAAACAAGATGAATCTGGCTTTGAAATGGTGGCATATTCAGAGGAAACAACCATCATTCATGTAGAAGAGGCTGAATTCAAAGATATGATCAATGCCTTAGACAGTTTTACATCTGAAGAATTCATCATTGATGATGAATTTTGAGATTTTATAGTAGACTAGAGGATTGGTACCGAACCCCTAGTGGTCATTCCTCAATCTCCTGTCTCTCTGGAGAAGGAGTTGAGTATGCAAATAGTTCCTGATGTGTTTTGTCTGTTGAGCAAAAAGATATGATAAGAAAGTTATGTGAAAAAGAAAGAGAAAAGGAAGAAAAATTGCTGCTACTTATGAACAAGTACAAACAAAGGCTGAAAAATTGCATGAGGAAGTTGAAAAGCCTGAATCCTCATTTGGTCCTTAAATACAAACTTACACCATAAGAAGGAAGAATTTGTCTAAGAAGGCTAAAGGAAAGAGACCTATGAAAGAAGAAGAACCAGTAAAGAAACACAAAAAAGATGATCCCAGAAGTCTTGCTGCAATAGCAGAATTCTCGGAAGGGCATGAGCAAGTTGAGGCTCAATTGAAGAAACCAGTTGTATTTATTGACCTTGAAGAAGGAGAGATTAAAGGAGGCTATGTGGCTGATGAGCCTGTAGCAGTTGATATTCCTTTACAAGAAGAGAAATTTATGCATGAAATGGTTGAAAAGGCACAAACAGATAACCTCATGGTGAAAGCCATGTTCTTGATTAACCATTTATATGATTTTGATGAAGTTTTTAGCATGATATATGAGGGAATGAAAGCAGAAGAGGAGAAAGTAAACAAACTGTTGGACCCCACCGTTCAGACTGAGTATGAGAGAACTCTTTCTCCAAAGGCTCCTGTGCCCAAACTATCAGCCATGAAGAAATCAACATCAACTCCCAAAATCCTATATCCTGATCCTTATAACATGTCTAATAGGGAAATGAAGGATTACCTTTCAAGTCAAGGCTTCATAAGAAGAAAGCTTGGGAATATGAAAAAAATTCATTAAGGGCTGCCACTCTCAGATTGATTAATGAAAAGAAAGATAGGCTCAAGAAGATAGAAGAAGAAATCATCAACAAAAAGCCAAGATCTAGAGTGTCAGCTCAAGACATGCAACTCCCAGATCAAGATAAAGACTTTTTGGCACCTGTGCTTCATAGATACCCTGAGTGGTTTGCTGAACCCTCCCAACTGAAACTTCAGGAAGGGTTAACCATTACAGAGATGATTAGAGGTGTGTCTACACCTAAAGGTAAAATTGATGAGAAAATCATTGCCTTGAAGTATGATAGTGATTGAAACATGTTCATGGTAAAAAGGATCTCAGGGCTTGTCCAATTCTTTACAGAGTACTCTACTCTTGTAAATGCCCTGGAGATTCATGACTTAAAAGAACTAGCCAATTTGGAACTGATCAACCATAAGGCTATGTTCATGGGTTATGAATTTGAAGAGATACTCAACATGTTCAAATGAACTGATAACATCAAATCATTGAAAGCCATCTGCATGAGGAAATATATACCTTTTATCAATCCCCTTGAGAAGAAGTAGACAAAACAAGCTGAGGAATTTATGTTTCCAGAGCTAAAAGTGAAACCAACACAGTCTGTGTAGAGAAAAGTGGTGTCTGGTACCCTTTCCTCCATACCTATCTCAAATCTGTATTATGATGAGAAAACTTATGAGATGGTCATTGAAAAGAAAATGGAGAGGAATAGAAGGTGCTGAAATAAGATTATTCAGTGGATATGAGGTAACACTGCTTGATGAATCTTACATCCACTACATATATACCCGACATTCCAGAGAAATCAGTAACAAACTAGGAGAACAAGATATGCACTTCTTCCTAAAGTGCATCAAATTGCTGAAAATGGCATATGATCGTATCATTGCCAAGAGAGATATAATAAAGAAGAAAAATACCCCTTTGTAGCTTGGGAATATTGTTAAGTTGGAGGTTGATGTGGATGGAAGCTTATTAATTCACAGAGATGGGTTGTCTCTAGTATCTATTCTGGAACCTATTTCCCTCAAGAAATTACCACTAGAAGCCGTCTACAATATGAGCATGATGAAGATCCATGTGCTGAGCAGGGAAAGGATGTCAAAAGCAACATACTTTGTCAACATGATAAAGGCTATTTTTGATCCAGCTCAAGCAACACCTTTGATGCCTCCATAAGACCTAGTAGAATCCTCAAAACCTCAATCACCACCCAAACATTAAAGAACATAGGTTGTATAATCCTTAGGGGGAGTATTGTTGGACCTGGAAAGGATCATACATGCCAATTCAATTGGTGAGTTGATGGTAGTTCTGCTGAGATTCACACAAGTCCAAGAATTAATGCGGATAAAGATTCTGCTAATAGAAGAACCAAGTGTGGCTAACCGCATTTGTATATGCAAAAGTCATAAAACAAATATTGACAAGTGTTTGTTCTTCCGCATTAACAAATGCGGATAGTTTAGAAGAATATGCGGACAAGGTTGACTCTTCCGCATTTACAAATGCGGACAAGTCAGACAAATGTGCCAAGTTATTGTTCTTCCCCATTAACAAATGTGGATGAACAAATTTCTAATGCGGCAGCATTAGAAGAAATGTTGATGAAGTCCAACTCATCCGCATTTGTCGATGCGGATGAACCAACGGAAATGTGGATCAAGACTTAGACTAGTTCTGATGTATAGGTCGGGATTAGTTTAGTCATTTTGTAAAAGAGAAATCTTGTTAGCCTATAAATAGAATAGAAAACCTCGTATAGGAGGTCACAATTGATAGACAATTAGAATATATTTTGTCTTTTACTATCTAGGTGTATTATTACTACTTTATGCTCAAACCCTAGCATTAATGTAATCAATCACCTTCATCAATACAAACAAGCATTTATGAGTATTTCTTCTGCATTGAATGTTTCTTGATTGTGTGATTCCGCCATTCAATCACTAACTCAATCATTATATTCGATCCTAAGTGAGAATCTTAATCTGACTATCTAGTCAAATTTCATTGGTCCTCAAACCTCCTTTGTTTTGATAAAAAAATTTGAAGCGAGAGGATGATGTAATAATGGCTTGGAAGTTTTTCTCAGAAATAGCATGCTTCATAGCTTGAGCCTTAGCTATTACTAGCTTGGCTTGAGCCTCTGTTAACTTTGATATTAAATCCTTGATTTGAGTCCTGTAATTTTATGTTGATAGTCAGATTCAGCCCTTTTAAAACCAGCTTTTAAGATGTTTAAGGACTCAATATCGGATTTAACTTCCATTTTATAGTCCTGGTACATTTTAACCTTGGCAATACATGCTGGAGAACGGAGATGATCATATACCTTGGAGTTGTCTATTCCAGCCATGAGTGCCTGTGCAAGGGTGACATGTTGAACTATAAAGCTCCAATCAACTTCTTGTGCCACAATAGTAGTTTCAGTTGATTTTCGAGCATCTTTTAGTGTGGAAGGATATGAGGAGGAATGAGCAGATCCCGGGTTTGATTTGGGAGCTTTATATTCCCTAGAAAAATGACCCAGCTAGTTACAATTGTAACACTTGGCTTTTGCTTTGTTAAACCCGAACTTGCTGCTTGTTGGGTTCTGAGGGAACTGCCTTCCTGTTCCCTTAAAAAACTTCTTTACCCTGTAGGTTAGCAGAGCCATTTGTTGGACTATGTCCATGTACTCCAATTCATCCAAGCTGAAACACTCTAGATCTTCAAAACAAAACTAAAAATCATTAGAGTGTCCACTCCCTAAGACAAAAGCGTCGCTGTCCTGAAAGGGACTAGGCTGAGCTTATTGAGACCTTGGGGTCTTAGGGAATGTGATGTAAGGCCTAGTAGAGCTGGATGGCTGTTGTAAGTATGGGAGGTAGTGTTGAGGTTGACAGGGTCTTGAGCCATCAGTAACCATGCGGGTGTTTCTTGAGGAAAGGCTTGAAGATCTGCTTCCTTGATGGCCACTCTTATTTTCCATCTCTACACGGTATCCATCAAGAATCTCGTATAGCTTAGTCATAGTGAGTGTGCTCAGGTTCTTTGTTCTCTTGATGAAGACACATTAAAACGTCCACTCGTTGGGAAGTGCACTCATGTATTCCCTTGAGAGGTCTCTCAATTCAGGAGCTATTCCCATAGACTGAAGGGATGAGATAAGATCCATGTACCCGAATTATTCCTAATGCATGGTCTCTCTAGCAATATGAGTGAAGTTCTCAAGTTGTTGCTTCAGGGAATCTTTCTTTGAGTCGCTGGAGTTGGAGTACATCAAGGTTAAGGCATCAAACAGTCTTATAGCAGTTTTGCAATTCTCAAACCCCACCATAATGGAGTTGGGAATTGCTTTCATCAGGACTGTCATTGCCTTTTCATCAATGTCTATCCGCTTGATGTCTTCTCCAGAGTAGTCCTCCACTGCTTTCTCTATCATGGCACCACCACCAGCACGTGAAGACACCTTTGTCTTGTAAGGACCATTACAATGAATTTCCACATGCGGCTATCTTGATATTTGATGAAACCTTCAATACGTTTGCTCTATTGTATGAAGTTCTTTGAGTTATGATGGGAGCTTTTGTCATCGTTCCCATTTCACATTCAGATTTCAGGTTCAAGGCCATATTTTGAGTGTAGTAAAGGAGTGAGTAAACAAGAGGTTGATTAGGAATGTTAGATCATACAATCAAGAGCCTAAGAAGCTCTGATACCAATTGCAGGATCGGTTTTGGATACTCAACACAAGTATTTTCTCTCAAACTCACTAACAAACACTCAAGAAGTAGAGATCTTTTAAGAGTTGATAATAATATACTATGTAACACAAGAGAAGCACAAGAGAATAATTTCAAGATACTTTTATATATTATTTCTCAACTCAAAGATTACAAGACTCTTTCAAGTTTACTACAAGAGTTACAATGAAAATCTATATATACTACTATCTACAGCCGGATATACTTTGATACCAGTTGGAATCCTCTAACTAAAGCAAATACTACAAAACCGAAGTTTAAGGTATCATAGATATTGTCTTATCTAAGATATGGTAGTCACGAGCTATCCATGACTTACCTTTTATCACCAACAAAAATTGGTAACTTGTACTAACATAAAAAGGTGAATAGTGGAATAAAGTATGGTCAACTATATGGCCTTTTGGGAAAACGCAATGCAGTATTAGAGGTCTGTAGCGGAGTGTCAGAGACCATACTTATGTCCACTGGTTCATTAGCAGCATCT
Source organism: Flaveria bidentis (assembly GCA_018326385.1). Lineage (NCBI taxonomy): Eukaryota > Viridiplantae > Streptophyta > Magnoliopsida > Asterales > Asteraceae > Flaveria > Flaveria bidentis. The sequence continues at coordinate 6,761 of BJCM01200752.1, forward strand.
TCTGAAGGTTAAATGTCTTCGGAAGAACAAGTTCTACCAAAGCCTTTTATACTTCGGAAGAGGCTGCTTCTTCCGTGGCTTGGGGACTTCTTCTTTGAAAGTCATTGTCTTTTATTTCTTCTAACTCTTGAACTTCGGAAGAGAAGACTTTGTCTTTGGATGTTGGAGCTTTTCCTTCGGAGGTTGATCTTACTCTTTATCTTCGGAAGAACTCCATATCCTTCGGAAGTTCCATACTTAGCTTCAGAAGTCCTTTGTAAGTTGTACCAAATATGCTAAGTGTTCGGGTTTTGGTTGCTCCAGCCTTCTTCTTAATCCAACAAACTCCCCCTAGGCTGATGCTACCAACACCTCACTTATTTCCGCTTCTTAAAACTTTTAGCACCGGGGAAAGCATATACTTATCTATTCTTTGTTCTTCCCGAATGTGGTGCTGAGAAGTTTGTACAAATCATTCATGTATAGGAGATCCAGTCTGTCACTTTGAATGATATGCATCCTCCATTGGGTCCCTCTGAAGAGAGTTAGTTGACGAGTGCTATAGTCATACTCCCATCTAACTATTGGTTCCGATTTCGGGCCTTCCACAATCTGTAGAAAGGCCTTGCCTTTGGTGGTTGACCTTTCCTTGTCTTCCTTCTCTCTCAGCTTCAATCTTTGCTTTTACGATTAGGTCCACAAGATGAAGGCTGCTTAGATGATTTCTGATATGAGCAACTGTTTCGGAGTTGGTGGGATTAGAGAATGGTTTCTCTACTAACTCAACAATGTCGAATTTGTTAGAGTGTAGCAGAGAAGAGGCATTTAGCCTATTGCTCTCTCCATTATCTCTCTCCACAACAAAGTTGTGATAGGCTTCATCAAACCTCCACTAGATAATTTTTTTTCTAGGCACAAGGGGGTGACTAGAAACTTTGTCTCCTTTCTTTGTATCTAGTAGAATCACCAACTTTCTTCTCAGCATCTTCTCTTCATCGTTTAAGGAGTCAGAGTTGAGGCCAAGGAGTTTAACAGCTTGGTCTAGTGTTCCTCTAGTCAAATAAAGGAATTGATCTCTTGTGAGGGAACATAAGGATCCATCAATGTAAGTCAGTTTGATGGACTACTCCTCATAGGAGATGTCACTCAAGGTTGTGCATTTCTTGAGCTTCATCTTTATCTTCTTAAAATCTTATAAGGAGAGATGTTTAGAAGGCTAAGGGGATAGTATGGATGGTTGTTAGGTAGGTAAAGGTGTTTGGGTTCTGGGTAAGATTTTAGGTTGAGGGATGATTAGTTGAGGTAGTTGTGGTGATGAGATGGGTAAAGTGGTTGGTTTAGGTTTAGGGGTGTGAGGTTCAGAAATGGGTTTATTTTTGATGGGGAAAGGAAGTAAGGAAGGTTTAGGTTCAGGTTGAGGTTGAGTTTGGGTTGTAGGTTGAGGTTGAGGTGTTGGTTTGAAAACTATCCCATGTACCCTTCTATACACTCTTTCCTCTTCCCCATACGATTGTTAGCCTTGATGCCGCTGACAAGTCGTTGGAGTGTCTTTTCAGACATAGGTCCCACCTACCTACCAGAGAAGTCTCCCGAAGATAATCCTTCATCCAGGCTTTCTCACCTATCTTCTTGGCTGCAGTGACCCCAGCTTCTTCTTCTTCTTTCTTCTTCTTCTCCCTTAACTTCTCTCTCATAGCTCTATTTCTCTCTTTCTCCTGGTGATCCTGCTCTTTGTTAAAGAACCATAGGATCGTATCATTATCGTGCGGAGATTGTTCTTGAATAGAGAAACCTCTGGAGGTTAGGAAATATATCCTTTCCCTATGGAGTTGCAGATTAGCTCTCCTCATCTCTTTTTCTCTTTCCTCCTCTAAGGCCTACCTTGCTGCTTCTTCCTTTTGTTTAATTCGTAGCCTGTTGCCTTTTCTAGCTCTACTAACTTCTCTAGTGGTAGCAGGAGTATTTCTTCACTGGTAGCTCCAAGTTTGATGAGCCTGTCAATGATCTCCACCCTCTTTTTGTTGTCGACTACCTCTTGGTTGGCTGCAACTACTTTGGAACTGGCAGCTAACAACTTCCCGGTTGGAAGTCTACATTTTCTTTTGAGATTTTCAATCCTCTTCTCCTCCTGAATCTCTTCCGTAGTCATCTTCTTCTTTCCATTGTCATCTTTGGAAGTACTTGACTTTGGTGGTTCTTGGATGGAAGGTTCAGATTGAGTCAAGGTGGATGGAGGTGGTGAAGTTGTCTGAGCTAAGGGTCGGTTGAGAAAGTCCTTACTATTCACCTTAGATACGAGCTCTAGAATTGCATCTGTGATTATTAGATCCTCAGACAAAGAGAACAATCCTTCCGCAACTTCCATCTCAGCTTCGGAAGACTTAGCTTGTTCTTCCGAGGCTTTGACTTCAGCTTCGGAAGTTTGTGGGAGTGTAGTATTTGTCATAATTGTTTCAGTTGCTGGGCCATTAGTCCTCATTTCCCCTTCGAATTAAATCTCATGTTCCATTTGGACCTTAGGATGAACAACTTCTTCCACATTGGTAGAACATGCACTTATGCTTTGAAGCTTTTCAGCTCCAAAGTACATCATAGCCGCATCAGGGCTGGGATGATCTAGAGAAGATCTCAATAGAAACTTGGAAAAGAGCTTATAAAGATCTTTGAGCATCCTTGGTGTAACATCTTAAATTTTTTGTTAAATTTAAAGTTAACGTCGTTATAATCTTGTAAGGGCCATTGTTGTCATTAATGTAACTATGAGGGTTATTCATGTTTGTTTCCTTTAATTCTTTAATTTAAAAGTTAATAACTTGACTATTGGATTGATTATAATAATAATAATAACAAGGATAATAATAACTAATAATAATAATAATAATAATAATAATGTTATTAATAATAATAATTATAATAATAGTAACAAAAATAATAACTACAATAATAATCATGATTCTAATAATGAAAGCATTATTAATAAAATTAATAAAGATAATGGTCAAAATAATAAAACTAATAATAAGATTGTTACTACTAATAATAATTTGTGAAAATATTAAACTAGTAAGAGTTAAAAACTTAAAATAATTAAGTTAGGGGGTTAATTTGTTAATTTTGAAACCTTAAATGAAAGTTCTAGCATGAAATAATAATATTTTAAAATTGAGGGACCATTTGTGTGAATAACCAAAATTTCAATCAGTTCCCTCTCAACCCCGTTTTTCCGGCAAGGCTCCGGCCAACTCGCCGGTGAGTCTCCGACCACCTTAAACACTCGAAATCCGACGTTTTCTTAACCCAAAACCGGTCCCAAAACTTTCGTGCACTCGTTTCGAACATGTAAGCAGCAATTAAACATCAGCTACAAACTCAATCGAATGGGTAACCCATGCCTTTAATCGTAGAACCGTTCGGCCTTTAAACTCCAATAATAAACCAATTAAATGTACCCAAACGATCAATTAACTATCTTTAATCGTTTACAGTCTTTAATTTCACCTGAAACACACAAAAATTACTTCTCTGACTCCCTCTTCTTCCACGACCAGCGACTCGACCGAAACCCAACCTCCAAACAAATTTAACCTAAATTGACAAGGGGCTTCGAATCAGGATCATCGTTCGAAGCTGCCCTCGAGTTTAATTCGATTATCATCTGCATTTGTTCATCGATTGGATTCAAGACAACCGTGACCTGTTCTTTGTGTTGAATACCTTCAATCTATCATCAATCGGGTAATTAGATGCATTAACATACACGTATTTACATGGAAAATCAAAGCCCCATGTTATTTCCCGTAAACATTATCGAGTTGATCCTCAATATTGGTGCGTATCAAACTAGGGTTCATAGGGAATTTGGGGGTTTCTTTTGTTTATGTTTTTAAACTTTCAAAACCAAGATATGCCGTGGTTGAGGCCTTGGTTCACTGGTTAAGAAACTGCCCTTTTAAACATGAGGTCCCGGGTTCGAACCCAGGACCCTCATGTTTTATTTTTAAAGGCTTTTTAGTCTAAAACTAATTCTAGAAAATTTTTAAAATGTAATACAATTATTTTTATAAATTCCAAATATTTTCAAAAGCTTCCAAAGATTTTCTATAATTTTTCTAAGTTTAATTAAAAAAAAAATTATTTATAAAACATTTTAGCAAAACTTGTTTGAAAAATTTATAATAAAATGTGTTAGGACCGTTTTCGTACGGAGTACTAACTAATTCTGCGCGTATACTAACTCAAATAGTGCGGAATCCTATTTAATTAGCAATCCAATCAGAGAGAACACAGTTTAGATCAATCTAAAAATTAATGAAATGTTAAGAATGATTAGAGAACAATCGACTGTGATCTATGAACTTGAAACAGGTTTTCTTGAGTCTCTGGACGGCTTGGGTACGATTATATGCGTAGGTATTTAAATTGTTTTGTTTTTCCACTAATTAGGTGGTATTTATAGGTTAGGGTCTTCCAATCGTACGACTGAACCATTAGCATGGTTCAGTCGTGTGACTGAATCATGCGATTGATCCATCCGCAGAACTGAAGGTCCAGTCGTGCGACAGAGTCAATGTTATGTCTCAATCGGGCGACTGATCCAGTCTCCTGGTTCAGTCGTTTGACTGGTCCATTAGCATGAAGTATTCATGCGTATGGTCCATTTGCATGAGAACTTCACACGATTATGTTTGAACATGTTTCTCAATCATTATTGACTAAGAATTATGTAAAACAACCACAAACTTATATATTTAGTTCACTATAAGTTATCACACAATAAACAATGAAATATTAAACATTATAAACATTAACCTCACTTTGTATTTCATTCATACCCATTCAATTACAAATATGTAAGACATGATAGACATATTACATTAAGCTCTTAAACTAGGTACATATGTATCAACAAACTCCCCCTTGGACCTAGTTTACATAATTGTCTAACATTCTTCATTTGCTCTTCGAATTTCTTGTACATTTCCTCTCTTGTAACTCCGGCATTTATCTCCAATGCAAAATAGAGTCTTATCACGTTCTGAAACTAGAGGGCTTGTACAATATCCTGCGAGTCATAGAATAGTGGCCACTTTTATAAGGTATATACATCGTTAGTAGAAAAGTTAGTCAGCCACATAGGGTCAAACATCCGGATAGTATCCATTTGGTGCTTCACCTGTTCTCCAATCATAATACCACCACTTGAAGTGTGGAGTGAAGTCTTGTGGCATTTCCCTTAGAGGGATTTTGGACATTGTACGCAGAGGACTCCACTTCAGCACTACCTTAGGCTTCCAGTAATGGGATCAACTTCAGACCTTCTGATGTACCTCTTAGGTTTTTGAGGTCTAAAGTTTACCCACCTGTTGTGGTATTCATTCCTCAATGCAGCCTCAAACCAACCTGATATTTTCCTCAGATCAGCATACAACAACTTTAGGCGTGCCAACTGGTTGAGCTCAAAACCAGGGAGAGTCTTTAGATCGTGTGGGAATCTAAAGTACTCTATGCCCTTTTCTTTCTTCACTGCATACACATTCAGATCCTCAAAATATAACCATACAATGATCATGCCTGACACCTTTTGGTGTTTCTTGACTTTGTATAGCTTGGTGTACGCATTTGGGTTTTGTGCAGTGCGCAGGGCTCGGATCTCAGCAAAATAGGCTGCCCGTTCAGCCTTTTTATGTCAACTTCAGCGTCTGAGGCTTGGGCTTAACTATCATTCTTCTAAAAATCTTTCTCCATTTGATCCAGCTTGTTAAATGTATCACTGCCGAGAGTATCACCCAAGTTGGGACCACATTGCCATCTCGGTTAGTGTACTCTAGATAGTGGTCAGATGTGACATCCTTTATTTTGATTTCATCTATGTCTTTGAGCTCATCGTCACTTGTCACCTCAAAGTAGGAGCATCCTTGACAATCTCGTCTGGGTTCAGCCTGAACATCTCAGCAAGTTGCACGTTTGTCAGGTCATGAATGATTTCTCCTTCTTCGGGAGTATAGCTCATAGACCGTCTAACAATCCCTTGCAAATCAAGAATCATCATGAGTTGAGACTTGATTTGCTGAAGGGGAGCAACATCATATTCATCTTGATGAGATGTTTGATTTGCTTTATTTAAACATGTAACACATCAATTGTTAGTAATTAATCAAGACATTCAAACATTTGACAAAGATATATAAACATGAATTATATAATATTAATCCAAGCTTCAAGTACAAAGTTTTCAACAATACATAAAATTCTAAGCATTACATTTGTCTTGAATAGCTGGCTTCTCAGTAGGTGGGGCAAAAGATGATGCTCCTTGGTCTTGATTTCTCTTTGTCCTTCTCTCTTGACCTTGAGCTTAGGCAGATGCAGCTGAATCTCCTTCTTCATCATTATCATAATCTTGCCTTCCCCTTATCCCTTCATCTTCACTCATCTAATCATCATCACTATCGTCATCATCTTCATCATCTTCATCATCACCCTCTCTTATCTTCAGTGGCTCATCATTTGATCCCTTGAGTTTGAGCATGATAGTCTTGTTAAAGGCCACCAAATCCTCTATTCTTTTTGCTTATTGGTTGTTTTGCTCTTGGAGTTAGGAGATATGATGTGCTTGTTGAGCCATCTGTTGTGCTTGGGTAGCGTTTAGCTCCACATGCTGACGTAGTTGAGCAGCCTTCTCTTCATCAACAACTAACAGCTTCAGCACCATGCGGTTTAGTGCTGCCAGCTGTTCCTGTACCCCAATTGAGGGTAGAGAGGGTCATGTGGTGAATGTGGTATGGGATGAAGGACCGGCTTGGTGGTTGGTGGTGGTAGTGGTGGCTATGGTGAATATATGTGGTGGTATATGAGTGGGTGGTGAAGGGAAGGCTGTAGTGGTGGTGGATGGGAGTGTGGTAGTGATAGGTGGTGTGGTAGTGGTGGTGGTAGTTGTGGTAGATGTTGTAGTAGTGTTGGTGGTGGTGGTTGTAGTGGTGGTAGAGGCAGTGGGAGTGGATGTGGTCAATGTGAATATTGGCCTCTTCCCCTTTTTGCCATAGGGTTGAGCCATTCTCTTCTTCCTCGAGTCCTTGGACACAATGGCTCCCCCTTGTCTACTAGGCGGGTCTGGGGTATATGATGGATCTGTATTAGCAATAGCAACATCCTCGGACTCCCCGTGGCGTCCACCAACCGCCCTGAGACCTCTCTCCGTGGCTACGACCCAGCTCCCCACCATTTGCACCAGAGGCTCTTCATTAGACTCCTCCTCCTCCTCTATCTGGAAATCAAGGTGAATGGGAGTAGGCTCGTGGTCATCACCGTTGGAGTCATCAGAGGGTAGAGCAATCTGCTCAACATCCGAGTCACTATCGTCGTGGCGCCACTTCCTCCTTGCGGGCGCCACGTAGTCATCCCGGGCCAATTTCCCAAACAACCTCCTTACCGGGGGCTTCACCTGCTTGCCCCGGTAAACCTTCATCCTCCCAAGTGTAGTGTCGTCCATGACCTCTAGTGTCACTGCATCATCACTCTCTTTGGGCAACGAGGGTAGCTTTTGGTCGATAATCATCTGGAGGAACCGAGGGTACATGCAAAAGCCCTCCTTGCCCTTGGCTTCTAGGTTCTCGACCTAGTAGTTTTAGATCATCCTTGAGAAGCTAAAATGATGATTTAGTACTAGAGCCACATAGGCATTCTGGATCTGATTAGGCAGCTCATCAAATCCTCCCTTCCTCGAGGCAATACACTTCAACAACTCATAGGCTAAATTCTTGAATTAGGGGCACAGGTTGCTCTTGTTGAACACACCTGCGTTTATGTCCCCCGAGTACTTTGTCCGAAGAAAACAACCTCGTACAGTCAATGGATGCAGTCTGATAGGGCAGTCACTGTCATATCCCAACTTTAACACCCTCCTTAGGTCTTCCTCACCGATCTCTATACCTTCTCCAAATATGGTACTCCTAATCCGATGCAGTTCAACATACCTGTCGACAATGGCGCTTTCCCAGAATGCTTACTGAATCGATCTATAAGGTGTGCACGGAATAGATATCGCCTTGAAGATCGTCGATCTCTGTAGAAATGCGATGATCACAGCAAAATCAGTGGCATTCCGTGAGGTGACGTCCAAATGAGCACATAGGTTATGCTTTGTGCTCATAATCCATCGACTCGCAATGTTTCTGTTACACAAGATAAATAAACGTTAGATTTTGTGTAAGTGAATAACACTTGAATTTTAATGAACTTGAATAATTATGTTCTATCATGCGAATGGACAATCTGACTGAGTCTTAGTCGTGCGAATGAGCTTAGTAGTGCGAATGAACCTGCGACTCAATTGAGTCGTATGCAGTTCTATGCGGTTGAATCAGTCATGCGACTGGGTACATACGCATGGTTCATTCATGTGATTGAGTCATTTTCCCAATTCAATCGTGCGATTGAAGTTCATTAGTGTGTCTATTCGCATAACGTCTCTGTTTCGTACTGTAGAATCGATTTTTGATCAATACTTGATGTTAAACATTCAGGTTAGTCTCATTTGACTCGCAATCCATCAACATAACACTTAGTCCTAAATAATTTGACATTAAAGTACAGATTAGTGGTTTGTTTAAAGGTTATGTCTCAGTATTTGTTTTGAACCGATTTGAACATTTTCGGCTTGCTTAATCTGAGCGTTTTGATCGAATCTAGTCTTGCATTACCTATAGAAACGATGCGGAATCAGTGAGTATCACAAATAGGGTTGAAAATCATGTGTAGGTTGGACTCACCTTTAGTTTATTTGTTTACTTTTAATTGTATTAGGTCTTTTGTTAGTTTTCTTTTGTAAGTACTTCGATTTATGTATTTTGGCAGTCTAACGAAACTATGAGCGAAAATATAAGTTTGCTCACAATTTGCTGTTTTGTTCGCCTGTCGAAACTGCTGTTTCGTCCGGCGAAACTATAGTTTCGGTAGAACAGTTTCGCTGACACCGAAACTGTCTGCGAAACTATAGACTACTATATATTGTTTTGTTTCTTCCATTGTAGGCAAGCTTGCAAAACCCTAATCGATTATCATTGTTGCAAGTTACCATTTCAAAGCAGTTAATACATAGAATTATCCTTGTGCGTTATGTTATTGATTGTCATTGATCATTGTGTTTTTATGAATGAGTTCTTGTTGTGTTCAATCTTCTTTGTGATTGTTGTTTAGTATATTTGTGAGATATTGAACGATCCTTAACATCATTTGCACTATAATACGATCACATGGACCAACAACATGTTATCAAAGCCTTAGTGCTCATGATTTGTTTAGTTTCCTAGTGGTGTTTTGTTCAATATCTTGTTTCAATCATTTTGGATCACTTATTGGATGTTTTTGATATGGAAACTGATTGACTTTACCTTGTTTTCTGTTATGGAAGCCTTGTTAATCATCAGATCTCAAATTCATTGAGGTTTAGATGATTTCAGATTGATTTTGTATTAAAAAAGGGTTTTGGGATCGATGAGCGAAATTGTTGTTCTTTCAGCAAAACTGTCACTCATCTTCCAGTGAAACTACGGGTTATATTGATTTGAAATTTGTTCTCTAGTTGTTCTGTGAAACTAGTATTTTTGAACGAAAGTTCATTAGTGATTGTGAAGAATATTCAAGCGAAATTGCTGCCGAAAGTGTGTCTGAACGAAAGTTCAAGCTTGTTTAGTGCGAACTTACCAGCGAAACTAAGCCTGTTGTGACAATCGATGAGCGAAACTGCTGCCGAAATTGTCAGCAAAATTAGATCCTTCTGCAAAAGTATCAGCGAATGTAGTTTTTCAGCGAAATTACCTGCGAAGTTACCTTTCTCTGCGAAAGTGTCTTATTTCTTGCCGAAACTACATCAATCTCAGCGAAACTATCATGTCTAAGTTAATATCACTCACACTTGCAGATCTTGAAAGTGTTGCTCCAAATAGACCTCCGAGACCCATTTACGGAGACAATTTTGAAGATTGGAAGAGATGTCTCAAGGCCTTTTTCTTCTACACTGATCACAACCCATGGGAATCGATTATTTCTGGTCCTCACATACCAACGGACCCTCTGTTTGGCTCCAGACATTTATAATCATTTTGCAGAGCATAAAAATGCTAAATCTCTTTATGATGCAATGTGTGAGTTTTATGATGGAAATGCAGATTTGGTAAAAGACAAGAGCATTCAGGCTGAGAAGGAATTCAACTCTTTTGTTGGATACAAGAATGAGAGTTTGATAGATCTCATAAATTGTTTCTTGACTATTTCAAGCACTTTAAAGAAATATGATGAAAAGTTTTCCAATAGTGAACAAGTCAACATGCTTCTAGATTCTCTTCCACCACAGTGGAGTCTTCAGGTGAGGATGCTTAAACAAGAAAGAGGGTTCACAGACTACAAGCTGATGGATATTATCAATAAGCTAAAATCCTTTGAGTTGGATATAAAGAGACAGGAATTTAACCAGACTATGATGCCCACATCTGGTTTTTCACAAAATGCTGCTTTACTGTCATCCGCTGCAAGCTCTCATATTCAAAATTCAATTCAAGGAGGAGTTAACACAAGTACTTTTTCAGGAGGAAACAGTAGTGTCGGAAGATATCTGAGTAATTCTAAGACCAATGTTGAAACTTCAATCCCATGAGAAACAATGGCATTTTTTGGAATGTTTGTTCAAAGCTATGAAGCACTAGTAGCTAGAGAGTTGAAAGGGAAGGGAATGACTATGGAAGACATGTATAAGGTGGATCCTGATGATCTTGAAGAAACTAATATTCAATGGCAAATGGCTATGTTGACTCTCAGAGCTCGAAGATTTATGGAAAGAAGTGGACGAAAGAACTTCGGTGGTCAATCATCTAATTCAAAACTGGGATTTGATAAGTCCAAACTGAGATG